>JAOVVB010255564.1:0-19742 GCA_028570985.1 Heterobranchus longifilis
TTTCAGTGAATGATTGTAAAGATCTACAAAGAATATGTTTACATCATTTTCGTGGAGGTGTTCCACCGAAACAGGTTTCCTTCTGACACTATTTTGCAGAGGCGCCGTCCAGGACGATTGTGATTGGCTTAAGGAAATACAAACAGGCCAGGGAGTTTTTTTTCCCCACTATGCAGGAGTGAAAGTACTTTCAATCCAGACTTCCCCCCCAGCAGCGCTGTGGAGTCTGGCTACACGAGACTAATCACAAAGTTGTTTTCTCAGCTCAGCTCCACAAACAACATTTGTCAAAGTCTTCAAAAAGCAGAACATTTAGATGACAATAAACTGAGAAACCTGGAATTAATCATACAGCGTAGCTACAGATTTACAACTTTTCATTACTAAAATCTTCACAAGGAGGTTTTTGTCAACAACTGCAGCTCAAATGATCTGAGCCTGCACTGTAAGCTGTGAGTTTGTTTTGCTAAGCTGGCAAAGCAGCACAGACACACACACCCTCTCTCTTCCCTGCCTGCTTGCGTGTGTGTGCGCGTGTGTGTGTATACTGTATATTGCGTTCTGTATTTATACTGAATATAACCAGGAGAGAGGTGGACTGCTCTTCAAATGCCTTGCAGTTTTGGCAGAGGTCATATCTCCTGCTCAATCAGTGGAGTGGATAGCAACTGTCCTATGCGTCTGTGTGTTACATGAACTCATTAACAATGCATCTGGAAAGCATAAAACCATTAAGGTCTGGCAGCTGCAGCTCCACCCTCACTGTGGCTGGCTTAAACTGCACTGCTGTTAAGTGTACAGCACACATCACAAAGCCTATAGTCAAACATGTACAGTGGTACTAATTTAATATTTCTAAATACCATTCTAGTACTTTAATTCTCACTCACTCAGGCAAATCATCTATGGTTTTAATGTCGATGGATTTATAGCCTTTTACATCTTGGTAACAAAGAGACCAAACTATTGCTGTTGCATTGTTCGTGTCTTTCCTTCAAGGGCCTATATGTATTGTACGTATACATTCCTCAGTCACAGCTCCATCTGTTTGTAGGAAGAATGGAGAGGCCCTCAGCAGACCCCTGAGAGGTTTAAAGTATGCCGGCCTCCTGCAGTCTGCAAGCAAACACACTGAATACTCCGCTCTGCTCTGGCAGGCCGGTTTTAATTCAGCCTGGGCCTCATGAGGAGGTGAACTAGTTGGACCCGAGCCAGGTAAAATGGCTCAAACTAACAGCCGTGAGCCATCAGAAGACATCATTCAACATCAACCTCCCCGTGCCTTTGCCTCTCGCTGCCTTCAGTCCTCTCTGTGTGTAAAATGCAACCTTTTTTTTTTCCAGCGAGGGGGACGCACAGCCCTCGTCCTTGAGGGAGATATGGGCACCAGTCTGCCACCTTTACTGTGCAATTTCCTTTATTTCCCTAAGATGCCTCATCCAGCCCCCCCCCCCCACCACCCCCCTCCTTTTTCTCTCCCATTATTGCTTGAAGCTTCCAGTGAGAATCATCGTTGGCAGTGTGGCCCTTCTGCAGGCTGTGCTTCTGATTTACGGATTGATTTTAGCATTAACGACCAGCCCCTCCTCCCAACTAACCCCAGGCACACACACACACACACTATCTATTGTCCGGCCTCTCCTGTGGCTTTAAGATAAAGCCTGGAAGCTGAAGTCTTGATAATGCATGGATGCAACAGAGGAGTACAGATATGTGCATGGAAGTGTGGAAAAAGGTGAATTGTTTCTATGAGCAGCATTTTCATAGCAGCTTCACAGTAAAACACATTTCTGAAGCAAATCTAGAAATCATATGTAGAGTTAGTCGTCACCTATTCTTGGCTGGACCGCAGCCAGCCCTATAAAAGGGAAAGTCTGTCACTGAGCAAGTGCCTACATTGGTGTCAGTGATAACGTTACACTGTTGGTCACCAGGGTTGATGACGTCAGTGGAGTTGGAGCTTTTCCACTGGCTGTTGCTCTAAATCAAAATGATTTAGGCTGCATTCAGAGCAAGAATTACAATCAGGCGATTCGCCGCAGGGTCGTCCGGCGGTGTGGGAGCGTCATTTATGGCCCATTTGTGTGACGTCCTGTTGTGTACTTTAACCTCCAATATAGCACACGTAGACTTTATATTATACAATTCTTTTCCGTCCGAGCGTTGTTATGATCCCGAGATTTCCGAGTGCACTTGAAGGCAGCTTCATTTCACAGCATCACGGAGTGAAGAGGTTTGGGTGCTTTTGACAATACATTGGTTTTCTTTTTTTTTTTTAAAGCACTACTTAAAACAGAAAACAATGATATGACATCATTAGGAACTAATTGATTGACAAAGTCATGAAAAATTGCAATGGTAGAATAAAGCACCTGTGAGATATGACAAAAAGTATAACTCTGAGGTCTGTGGGTACTGAGGGTTAAAGTGAGAAAAAGCACATTTACTCAACAACACAAATGCAAAGATGAGCTCCTGAGCTATTAAACATTATGCTCACTGTAGGATCTCATTCTCACTATGGATTTGAATCTACCCTCCTAGTTTGGTGCAGAATGTGTGAAACATGGTACTGTATGTACTGGAGGTACTGTGCTATAAGCCCTGAAATCATGCCATGAGGCTAACAAAGAAAAGATCAGTTTGGTGCATGTTCCATGACAGATTAAGATAAATAACACGTCAGCACAGCGTGAACTGAAGTGGGAAAGAAAAGCTATAATCAAAGGATATAGAACCAATCAATTTGAAATGAATAAATCAATTCACTATCGCATGATAAAACTGAATGGACAGTAAAGACATTAAGAGTTATATGTTCTACTGTCCACTTGCTCTTTTCCTGTTCACCTATTTATTACATTTTTATATTTTTTTATACTGAAACTTTTGTATTGCACTATCCTTTTCCTGCTGTAACACTGCAAACTTCCTCACTGTGGGACTAATAAAGGATTATCTTATCTTATAATACAGCATAACAAATTGCATGTTTCCATTCTTTAATTCTATCTAATTATATATTTTCTCTATTGTTTTTTTTTTAGCTTTTTAAAAGCATATCCTCTCTCTCTCTGTCCTCTCAAAATAAAGTGTACCATTTGCTTTAAATACTCGACTTTGTTTACTATTATGAACACTTTAATAATAAATAAGTAGAGCTCCTTGTGATATATCTTGTCAGTAACCTTCCTTATAAATACTGAAGTGTGTTTAAAATGGCCAGCACTGAATGTTACATGCTGAGATGTTGACACAGCTGTATACAAATTGGCTGGACGCACACTAATCAAAATTTGACCTTGTGCCCCTCTGCAGTGTCACAAAGTCTCATTGCTACAAAGAACCACAATGTTAACCAAATGATGTTTAGGAGTTAAAAGCAATGACAAGTCAGAACTTTTGCTTCAACACACCAGAGAAACAACAGCTGATTATCAACACACAATATTAGAACAACGAAACTCAACTTAAAAGGTCACATATTGTAAAAAGTGAGATTTCTGTGTCTTATATTCTTATAATGCAGGTCTATATAAATACTGTAAAAGTATCAAAACGCTCAATTAACAGAGAAATGCAGACATATTCAGAAACTGTGCCTTTAAACAAGCCGTCAGGACTTCCGTAAGGTTGTGACATCACAACTCTACTATATATATATATAGATATAGGCAGAAAGTGCCGCTACAGTCATTCCCCAGCTACAATGATGGTGCAGAGACGCACATAGCGCAGATGCAGAAGACCCGGAAACACAGACCAATCAGAGCAGACTGGGCTTTTTCGGGAGGGGGGGCTTAAAGACAGGCACGAGGGTGAATACAGGTATATTCAAAAAGACACTATGATAAATATGTCATTTTTTAACATTAAAGCATGTAAACTTTCTAGTAGAAACCCAAAATACAAGTAAGAACCTGAAAATGAGCAGAATATGGGACCTTTAAGAGAAAGATCTTCCCTCACAGATGTCTCATGGAACTCAGGGTTAAATGACCAATAACACACATTGTTTAAATAATGTAAATGTTTCGTTTGTTTTAAAGGAAACTCTACTCCCTCTGTGTTGTCTTTATTTAAGAGGCGGACACAGACAGAAGTGTGAGAAAGAAGAAAACCCGGCAGGACAGAAACTCAACTACTTCTGATGACATTACGTACACTATTTGACTTTTTTCAGTCTTTACAAAAAGTTAAACTGTCTGGTTTGGCCTAATAAACCTGGCGACTACACGACTACATGGTAATCTTAAAGAGGCAGTGGGTGGATGGATGGGCACATGATAATCTTTTAGGCACTGGACAAAATCTTCATTTAGGAAATGGCCAGAGTACTTCTTGGCAATCCTTTCTCAGACGGAGTGTGTGAGTGTGTGTGTGAGAATGTGAGACAGATCGCTGCATGGGGAGAGCTGTGGGGGATGAAAGGAAAAGATCTGCTGAGAACAAATTTCCATTCTGCCAAAGTCTGGGAGAAAAAAAAATGAACAAATGACAAACTTCACCCTGCCCAACCGTTACATCACAATGACCCTCACAACGTAATTCTCGAGCAGGACTGCCTTTTTAGATTGTTACTACCAACACCAGCGTCCTCTACACTTCAAGGCATCTCAAGACTATTGAGAAACAACATATTGGTTAATAAGTAAGTTTTTTGTTTAACGTCCCACAGCTGATTACGTCAAACACAGTCTGTATCCAACGATCAGTGTTCAGGAATTAATCAATGAGCAGAAATAAACTACATGTTGATCTATGAATAGTAAAACATGGAAGGGCGCCCTCTGGTGTGGAAAGTCTGGATTAAATGTGCTTTCACTCCTGGATCGTGAAAAAAAAAAAAAACTCACTGGCCTGTTTGTATTTTCCTAAAACCTGCCACGACTCAACGGTGCTTCTGCAAAATAGTGTCGGGAGGAAAACTGTTTCGGTGGAACACCTCCACGAAAATGATATAAACATATTATTTGTAGATCTTTACAATCATTCACTGAAAGAACAGAGCAGGCCTGCCTTATAACGCGATCCAAATCTTCGAAACTCGTCATTTTCAGCGCGTAGGTTGATTACTCGGAGGTTGTTGTTTGTTTCCCGTAGCGACGGGTCTTTGGGAAAGGGCACACGGACTTCCTTTGCGGGCAGGAAGTAAGTATCCCGGCACTGTTTGGTAAGCCCACCAGACTAACTCCTGACAAAACTCATCTTGACCTCGGTGGCATGTGAATCCTGCCAGGGGGCAAGTCACATTACGGGCTTTTTAAGCAGATCACATGCTTGTCATCTCACATTTATTCAGGCTAAATAACTGTGTAATCCCTGTTTCAACTATTAAACAAGTCAACAAGTGCTTAACTCGCTTAACTCAAAAGTGTTTACCAGACTGTAGCTGAACAAGAGGTGAAACAGTGCAAGCCCCAAATGTTGGCAGATGAGCAAGGGGACAAATTGTTTTTGCACACTGCAAAAAATACAGTAGCTGTGCTGAATAACTTAACGTTTGTCATAAAAATAAAAAAGCTCATGTTAAATATTCAATGTTTTTATAGCAATGCATGAGAGTTAAACACTACATACAGCATTTTCTTTTATTTATTTATTTTTATTTTAACCAAAAATCATCCACCTTGATCCACAACACAACACAATAAGAGACAGTTGTTACTAAAGTATACAAAGTGCTGCTACATTGTAATATATCATCCATAAATGTGGAAATTGACAGATGAAAATACTACATGATGGTTTTGAATTTGTTACGTTTCAGTTCCAGCTTTGTTTAATGATGTCTGCCACTATTTCTTTTTTTTAAATAAAGAAATCCTCTGAGTGTTATCCTGATTTCTCCCCCTTCAAGAACTTTAACTAAGAAGCTCTGTGGTCGATAGTCTAAAAAGTCCCGACCTTTGATCGTTTTTAGGTTTTAGTGCACACATGTGGGCAGTTATCACATTCAAATGTGATAAAAATGTGATCTTTCGTCCTTTAGATTTCTTAAAGTTGGTAAATGCCTCTTTTGATCTTTTCTCTGATAATTTCTGTAAGAAAACTCTGGATCAGTAACTGTGTTCACAACTGTAAGGTAGCGGAGGTCTGTGACATGGCGGTGTAAATGAAAGTGTTGTTAAAGGGCACAAACTGGTGGCTGATGATCTTGATGGCCTCTTGAGCAGCAGATCCTAAAGAAACAGAGTTAAAAAAATAAGAAAGAATAAACATCTTGGATTTATTAGCACTGTGTAGGTGAGATGTGTCCTTGGATCTTAAATTTATGAAGAATGCTAAAATATTACCTCCCAGAAATGCAGCAACTGTGTGTGGTTCTGCTGCACCATATCGACAGCTGTACGTTATGAAAAGGGTAAAAAAGTTAATAATTATTCGGCACAGTCTTTAACAATCAGTAAACCCAGCAGTGGCCGTAACTTACAACTCGTGGATGTAATCGTCCTTGATGTTGACGTTGAGGCTGTACTCCTGCAGCAGGCTGTTCACACACAGCTTCAGTTTACTGATGTCGTCCTCCACCTGGTAATTATAAACTCCTGGTGAAAGAAGATGGAAAAAAAGAGACATTTATTTTATTTCTGTATATTGGCATCAGGAGGAATGATCTAGATACTTCTGCAGAGTAAAATCAGACTGTGAGGAGTTACATGGAGGTGTTTCACACATTGTTCAAGTCTTTAAAGAAAGATCTGCATGAAGCTGGGTCGTACCTGGGTAGCGGGAGTGCTGCTGATAGAAGCGATCAACCGCACGAAGCATGAGGTAGAAAACCATCTCACTATCTGGATTGTCCATGCTTGAGGCTGAGGACACACAGCTATCGTTAAAATATACTTTAAAAAATATATTTTTGGGCTTTTCTGATAGTAGAGCTTGAAGATTGACAGGAAAGGGGGAGAGAGAGAGAGAAAGGGACGACACGCAGCAGAGGGCCGCAGGTCGGATTAGAACCCGGGCCGCTGCAGGACTCGTGCAACTGCAAACTTACTGATTTCATCTTTATTTACTGAATCCACACTATATTCTTCAGCCAGAGATCTGCAGCGCACCACCCGCAGAAAGGATGCATTCTTACCTAGACACAAACACAAAACGCCTACAGTTAGCAATAAATGTATAGAGCACATTATGCTCCACTTGTATGCAGACTTGTTATCTTGAGGTCAAAAGGAGCATACAGTGACAACATTACAAATCTTAATCACTCCATGCTCAAATGAATATACAGCGTGAGGCTGTTTCAATTCACGCATTATACCAATGTATGTATACATTTGTCTAGATCCTCAGAGGGTATGTTTACATGGATAATACACTAATTACCATGAATAATCAGATCAGGCAGTGTGATTAAATGCTGCATTATTTGAAGTAGAGATCTGTTTACCAATTTCCAGGTGTTGCATAACTTATTTGAAGATGTACTTATAGAAGTGTGACATAATGAATCCACAACATTTAAATTTCAACATTCAATTTGTTGCATTTCAACATAAAATTAGAAGGGCACTTGTGTATGCGCCCCGTGATTTGGATCCGCTCCAGAATTTAATGGGTTCTTCCTTGGCCCATGCTACATCCTGCCACTAAGTTGCATGAAAATCAAGCCAATATTATTTCCCCATAATCCTGCTGACAATCAGACAAATGTCTGACCTCTTTGGCAGAGGTAATAAATGCCTCTGAAAAAAACACTATATACTATGTAGTATAGACAGCATATTGCAATAATCAGGTTGAGATCAGATATGTGTGCATGTAAATATACCCACTGATTATAAAAATATATACTTCATAATACTTACAGAACAGTTTGATGTCCTTTTCAGAGATGCTCTCCGGTGGCTGGTGGAAAGTAAAAGTAATTTTTGGTAGAAATCCATTTTTAGTCAAATGCATTGTAACTAACAACTTTCACCCATATATTAAGTATTTCAGGGCAAAAAATATCAACTTTATTAAAATCTAATCCATGGCTGCATGCGAGACTGACTCAAAAGCCACAATCAAGATCGAAACACTGATTTCCAACTGAAATAACTACAGTTTTATCACAAAGTTAGTTGAACTTGTTTGGATGCAGTTGTAGGATGTAGGGCTGTATTTGTGATGCATGCATATCATTTAGCCACTTTTTTGTAGATGTTTTTTGTCACATATTTTCTCTTCACCACTATTTGTTGCATAGATGTCTCTATATTAACACTCTCTGCAGCTAATGTTAGCCTTTGAGAGTTGCCACGACAGTAATATTGTCACATTGGGTACAAAGTTCCTGCTGCGATACATCAAATCAAGTGCTTCCAAGTCACAGCTAATTCATCTGTCCGATCAGAAATTAATTGATTGAATTAAACCCTAAATTCAAAACGTATGCGGGCTGACAACATACCTTTCCAATAGACTGCAATAGACATTCTACATGCTTAGAAACAGCTGCTGCATCCTGCATGGCCTTTTCCCTGTAACTGAAATAAAACACAAAAATGAGCAGCAACACAAACCCACATTGTATATTAATCGTGCACTGTTAGAAAGAGAGACGTAGAACTGGATCAGATACGTTTTTCTGTTGCTCTTGTGCCCTCTAGTACAAATCAATCTACACTGCTAAGCACTCATCTTTCCCACACTCACACATTTTGAAGGTTGATGAACTTCTGTGAGTCTGCGATCATATCTGGGATGGTTCCCCGTACGGGTAGTCTTCCATTGCCTTCATTGAGAGCAAAGTCCTTGACAGCTCGCAGCATCACCCAGAAGGACGGCGTCTGAGAAACACACAAACAGATTACACTCCACACTTTAAAGACACAATCATGTCAAAAATAACTAATTTTAAACTATGATATAGCTATGTGTGTATTTTAATAAAAAAAAAAATCAAAACCTGTGATGTGATGTTGTTACACTGCTCACTATTGAAGAGGTCTTCAACAGCACTAGAAATCTGCAGAAACAAGAGGAGTCTGTTAACTGCGACACGACAGAAAACAGACTGATTGGGGATTTAAAATGTGCCACATGTTGTATGAGACACAAGATACTCTTAAAAGAGTAATTGAGATCTGGCACCTTGGTTGGATTTAAAGCAGTATTGACATTCTTAATAGCTTCCTCAAAGTTTTCCTCGTCCTCTGGGACACCATTCTCATTCTTCAGGATCCCTGAAGGAACACAACGTCACAATAAAATCACAGAGAAGTTTGCATTACACTGCCAAAACACTGAACTTATCGGCAAATACAATCCAGAGGTCCACAGATACCTTCCCGAATAAACTGTCTGAAGGCCTCTTTCTCCTCGTAGTTTTTCGGTGGCTGACCGTTGTGCTACAACGACAAAAGCAGAGTGACATTTTATTGTACAGAAACACTAACAAAAGCAGTCAAGCATCAATATCAGTGGAGTATTTGTAACACATCTTGGCACTATAGGGAAAATGTACTGTACCTCACTGCGCCATTTCTCCAGGTGCTTAGCAACAATGATAATCCACGGTGTGTGACTGTGATCCTGCAGATTAAATAAAGAATGGAAAGGAGTACTATCAGTCATGTAAAGCATAAATAAATGTGCTGGCGCCAGAGTGGTCAGTGCATCTTTTGGTCATTCGATTTTCCTTTCAGAAACGGGTATTAAAAAACAAAATGAGTGGTTATTTGATTTTTATTTTAAAATACAAAAATTCTAATTCAAATACAATGTGTTTTTCTTTTTCATGGTCAAATACTGATGAGCAAAATGAAAAAAAGGGCTGATTTTCACTTTCTATTTCACATAACAAAAAAAAAGAAATTTACCAGAAAACAGAAGCAAAAAAAGACCATTTTCACCGGATGTGAAAGCAGAGGTGCAAATAGCCTAACTATGAAAAGCTCATGTAGAAAGGCTATCATATATTAATTTACCTATATTGACCCTAAAAAAACACTTTAGTATAGGTACGATTTTGCCAACGTCTGGCCCGTGGACTATTAAGCCATTTTCAGCACAAAATCTCCTCACATTTCTTGCAGAAAATCCTCCTGCACCCCCATTTTCGTGTGATATACGTGCAGAGATTTCTACGGAGGACAGGCCTTGTTTTGTCTAAAATCATATCAGAGTAGAGTTCCAAAGACATTTCAAAACTTGCACACTGGCAATCCTGTATTTGGTGCTCTGAACACATCTGGTCTCAGAATATGGAAAAACAGGCCTTTTTTAATTTCTGTTTTCTGGTGATTTGATTTTTTGTTATACTGAATTAAAAAAATTGAAATCAAACCATATTTTAAAATTTCGCTCATCCTCTTTTTGACCATGAAAAAGAAAAAACAATCAAATAACCACTTGTTTTTTGTTTTTTAATACGAGTTTATGAAAGGAAAATCAAATGACCAAAAGATACACTGACCCAAAGTACACACCTTCTTGTCCATGCTGTCCAGGTCATAGGACTGAATGTGGTTCTTGAATTCGGCAAAAGGCTGATATAACCTCAGGTCCTCCAAGGCATTGTCCGGGTGGGATTCAATTACTGAAGAGAGGCAGTAAAATGTCAATATACATTTTTTTTTTTAATTCAAATTTGCCAAAACGTGTGGATACAGGCGGATGTCAATATTCTCATGTAAATACTCATCATGATCATAGAGGGTAATTTATGACATGTTATTCATCACAGTACTGCATTTGCAATTTCATGGGTTCATGCTCCACTGTGAACTTAATGTATAAATATAATACAAATTAAACATTAAAATAAAAGGTTGTTATTTAATGTCTTTCGGTGTCATAAGACAAGTGGAGTCAAAGTTAAATGCTGTTGAACTAACCTGTATGCTCCTGCACCACTAGTCTCATGTATCCGATCAGGCCGTAGCTTTTACACACGAGGAAAGGTACAGAGGCGCTCCACAGAGCAGAGCCCAGCCTCAAACACGTGCTGTTGGAGTTTAGAGAAAAATGTACACGTTTATTGGACAGAAAATAAAGCAATGACTAATCAAGCCAATTAAAAAATAACAGTGTCTACAAAAGAAGTAAAGTATTTCTATAAAATTAAAAAGGTGTAAATCTACTTTCCAATTACAATAACTAAACAGCAACATGCTTTTTAATCTTTGGCTGGATGAGAGCCACCAAGATCCTTATATGAAAACACTGGGAAGGCTCTTGCTCTTACGTCAGATATATACGATTTCATCAAGTATAAACAAGTTTGTTCATTGTATTTTTTAAATAAAGTCCAACCATGATGAACTGCACAAAGTTTACTGTAGATATTTAATTAAAATTACACTAATTCAGCATACTATATGTTCTTAAATAATTTCTCATTTGTTACAATAAAATTTGAGAGTAAAGATTAATTATATATCGTACCTTTCCGGCAACTGGACGCCGATGACGATGGTAAACCTGTGGAAAAACTCTGGATTGTTGTCCAGAAGCTTGTCTGGACTCTGCAGAAAATACAAGAGGGATCTCCGTCATTATCAGAGCGATGATACAGATCAATATATTTACATATTGACACAGCACGTTATATTCACAGACCTACTTTTATGTAATGAAAACATAACATTTTTGACCTTGCTTATAGTTCGATAGTATAGAATATGCACTGGGTCTTTTTAACCTTGTAAAGCATTTTTCACTGTTTTTTTCCCTTTTTATTCAGGGGAGTTCCACTGAGAGCAATGTTCTCTTTTTCAGGAACGCCCTGATCACATTCACACCTGGAAGCTTCCCAGTACAGTCTGATCTACTGGCCACTGAGCAGCTCCACTGGAGCAGTTGGGGTTAAGGGCCTTGCTCAAGGGCCCCCCAGTGGTGGTAATAAGGGAGGGGCAAGCACTGCTCCCAGTCTAACCTTTAGGCCACAACTGCCCCCTGTTTTAATGTGTTAGTGTAATGTAAGTATTGTCATTGTTATGATGATATAAAAAGATGTGCATTTTCAATTCCTACTGGAACAGAATTACTGTACATCTGTGGCACCATGTCAAAACTTAAACAATACCAACCTCCTCAACAAAGTTTCCAGAGACATCACTGTTAAGTTCTTGTAGCAGCTCAGTGGCAGCCTGTGCTCTGTTCTGCAACATACAAACTAAAGTCAGGGCTCATACAAATATGCAAATACATTTTATATTTCTCCTAATAAGAATATTAATGATAAACCAAGGACGAGAGATGCAGATGCAGGGAGGATATTGTGTGTCTGTGTGTGCGTTCATAAAATATTATTTCGGGAAAAACATACCTTTCCAATGCTGTTGTTGCTAAGGAAAAAGCTGCAAGACAAGATCAATAGGTCAACCATGAACACACAAGTATTAATTAGATCAACTTTCAATAAAACTGCTGTCTTACTTGTTTCCAACATCTTCCCCTGAAACTGTGTGTCCATCAACTATGGTGAATGCTCCAATGCCTGACAAAGATCAAATCAGAGAAATGCTTTCATTATCAGCACCTGCAGCATTATCACAGACAAACAGACCCCAGGAAGTATAGCTACAGCTATGCTGCAGCTAATGGGATCCTAATAAAACTAAACTAAAACAGAGCCACATCTGTTTTACCTGGAAGTACCAGGTTCTTCAGTATCTCTGTCCCAGTTGCTGTGGCGTTGATGAGACACACATGTGCATTCTCCAGTGCTTCTTGACCATGGTCACCCCACAGTCTGAAACACAACATGGACATGTGTTGCCACCTAGTGATACATTTCATCCTCAACCACTGTAAAAGCACAGCGAGCCACTTTGCAAGATGACTTAGCTAGCTATGACAGCTTCAATAGCATTGACTACCATGTAGGCTATTGTTACACTTGTTTAAGCATCAAACACAGTGAATATAAACTATACAATTAGATACGCTGGTGATTCAGATAGACGAGAAAACACCAAACACAAAACAGAACAACCATCCCATTAACCTTATAGCTAATATGTTAGCTCCAAGATGCTGTTTTCACTTTACCAAGCTAACGCTAGCTAACGTTAGCACTGCTGCCTCGCCAGTGTTTCTGCTGGGACCTCTCAGATGAAATGTGCACAACGTTTAGCTAAAGGAAAATAAGTTATTTGTGAAACCTACGATATAGTGTAAATTTACCTGAGTTGTCTGTCGTATTTCTGTTCTTTGGAGGCTTTGGTGGCTGCCATGGTATCTTTCCAATGAGTGACGTCTCCGGACGCATTTTTACTTCCTCATCGACAGATTCGATACAGACATGCCCGCGCGCAGATTCAGCTGCGCACTTTCGACACAAATTTCCCACGAAGACTTGGAACAGACATGCATGTTGTGTTAATAATAAAGCATGATAAGCTTCTCTCTTGTGAATATAACCTACTGAATATTTACAGTAAAAGGCGTTGGCAACAACAAAGAAGTTGGCAACCAGAGCACCAATTATATTTGAGCCTACTCTTTAATATCCAGAATTTAATAGGCCAAACCATGGGTAACAGAATAGGCTACATATCTGATAGATACATATCTATATGCAACCCATAACCCTAACCCACCTATTTTTATGATCCATTCTGATAATCTGATTTTGCCATTGTATAGACATATATTGTATTTGTGATTTGCACCTTGTAGTTGTTTATATTTGCACTCTTTCCACTTTGTATTGTAGGCAAATTACTGCACAGCAACTTCATAAATACAATTTTATTTTATTTTATAATAATAGCCTAATTCCACATTCCTCATGTCCACATGTAGGCTACTGGCTCTAACAATTATTTATATCATCGATTAATCTGTTGGTTATTTTCACAATCAATCAATTAGGCTAGTCCAGGGTCTTAAAAAATATCATTTTCAAATTGCTCATTATATCTTATCAGGGACACTTGAAAACAGCAACTCCTCACTGGAACCAGAGAATGTTTAAATCATTTTATCTCTGAAGGGTATACACTAATCAATTGTCTATTGATTATTTTGTCTGTTTAGCAGAAAATGACACTCCCCATAAAACACTGATAATAACAGTCTAAAATGATATATTGTTCATTATGATTTTAGTATAGAAACAGACATTATGTAGACTATATTGTAATTGAATCATATTGCAATCATAGGCCTATCTTACTTACATCGCTAATCCGTAAAGGACTGACCTAATGCAGTGACATTAGACAAGAGATTAAAACCTCAGACAGGTGGACTGTGTGCGCGTCTGTGTGTGCGTGCGCGCGCGCGCGCGTGTGTGGGCGTGAAGGGGCGTGTTAAGAAAAGGATAATTGTCCTTCCCCTTCAGCCACTACATAAACTTCATCAATAGCTGCACCGGCTGATATCTCCGTGTCCGCCCTCCACGTGCGCACCGACAGCTCGCTCAGACTTGAATCCACTTACAGGGACCATGACGGGGAATCACTGGGGATATGGAAAACAGGACGGTAAGATCTCACAGCATCCCTTACAGCTTCCACAGTGGAGGCAGTTAACCTTGTAACCTACAATAATGCATGTTTACTGTTGTTTCATTTTACTGGGGCGGGGGGGCATTGCGTGTTTTAATAAAGGCATGTGGCTAATCTCGCGTTACTCCTCTGCATAATTAGCCACATGCTTAAAGGGATCCCTGCTGTCACCTTAATCTGACTTTCCACCCGATTTGCCCTGGGATCTTGAGTAGACTGCATCAGTGCCATGGCCAATTCAAGACAAGTTGCTCTAATTACTGTGCTACACTGTTTAGTGTGGATGAGATTTAATTTCACTGATTTTTTTTTTAATTCTGGGGGGGTCTTAATTTTATGCTGATGTTATTGCTTTGGAAACAGATTTTTCATATTTTTCTTTGCAAGTGACCCAGTGAAATCAATTTTTTTGTACATTTGGTCATCACCCCATACATTAGAGCTAAAGGCATACTGGGTGTATGAAAGCTGTAGAAAATGTTCTACTGATTTCTTATATATATATTTTTTATTCTAAGGTCCTTCTGTATGGCACAAAAACTACCCCGTTGCCCAGGGGGACCGGCAGTCTCCCATTGACATCGTCCCTCTGCAGGCTTCACACGACTCCAGCCTCGGTCCAATTGTCCTGAACTACGATCACTGTACCTCCACCCACATCTGCAACAACGGACACTCTGTTGTTGTGGAGTTTGAGGACTCTGATGATCGTTCAGGTGAGAAAAAAATTGGTCTTTGTTTGTGTGCTGTTTTTTTTTTTTTTTTAAGAAAGCAGAAATCCAACCTAAAAATAATATGTTTTGCACAATCTACTTCTAGATTTACTTCTTATATATGTGAATGGATTGTAATATCTTGGCATTGACTTTGCATTGATAAAATATTATTGACAGAGATCACAGTCCAGGGATAATCAGTTATCTGTCGTCAGCCACATGCAGTGGAAATCTGCGCTATAAGTTTACTTTCAATAAACATACACATGAAAGGTGTTTTTTTAAAGTGCAAACCGTGTGCATAACTGACCATAATCAAAGGTTACCAATAAACCCCTCATTATGCTGCAGGGAAGTGCAGACAGCAGTTAACTGTATGAGTATCTGTCTGCTGGACAAGAGATATATAATAACCTCAGGTGATCTCAATGGTTATTATGACCCTATTTGCTTTTATCACTGGGTGGATCCATGTTAACCACCCCGTCATTAACATGAATGATAAGCTCAGAAATGTGGGGCTGTTTGGCTCAGACAGTTTCCACAAAGCAAGCAAGTAGCTATCAGTGAAAGTAACTGATGAAAGAGGAGACCTGCAGGAAAGCTAATGCACTTCCTCAGCATTTCTCCGCCGTTCAAATGAGGTGCACAAATCCCCTAAACCTGCTGTTGTCAGTTTGCCATGTGTGGCTTTGGTCTGGGTGTGCACATGCATATATTCACACATGACGGGTGCTCTGTGTCACTGTTGTTTTGGCAAGAAATGCAAAATGGATAAATGTTTTTATGATGCACACCATTCAAGTAATTTAAACTTTTAACAATCATATTATGATCTCAAAGATCTGTCTCTGAATGTTAGAATAACAAACATGACAGGAGTTAAATTAAGTATAATGTAATGTAATATGTATTTCTATCCTCAGGCAGCCATTAATACCAAGGTCAGGTTTTACAACATTATTATCACCTTTAACTACCTGATTCAGCGCATCGGTTATTTACAAGTGGCTATAATCACTTCATATTCTAGATTAAAAAAAATTCTTCACACCTGTCACAATCACATTTTTGTAGATTTTCTTTTAACAGATCACATTGTTCTTGTAGTTATCCTACATCTATATTGTAAGATGGACCAGATACGTGTTTTGCTCTTTGTGCCATTCATGCCTCACTAATCTGACCTGGACTAGTGTGGCCTGTTTTGTCAGAAGGATGTCAGCAGCATCACAATGAATAACAGTCAGATTAGATTGGTGTTCATACCCGGCACTGCAAGCCATAGGCTCTGAAAACAGTCTGCACTGTCCTAATAATGGGTTGTATGTTATTATGACATATATTCTTCTATTCATCCGTGTTGGCCAGTGGACCTGAATGTAAAGCTAAACCATGCTAAAAGTAGCTTTAACGGTGCTTTATTTAGCATAGGATTGGCTATTTGTGTCTCAAGCTAAAGCTTGTGCCACAAAGCTCTAATGATGGATTTGTTGGTAAAGCAGGTGGCCTTTTTCTCTTGGTGCTCATGTCTCAGCTTTGAGTTAGAAATTGAATAAAGCATGCTGGGTGTGGTACCAAGCTTGTTTGGATGATGCTGCACACAGGATGCTCTGCAGAAACCATTGTCTAACACAGAGCACGGGTGTGGGGGTGTGCATGTGGGTTTTCACGACTGATTTTTACTAGATGCCAAGTTTTTCATAATAGCACCCTCTAGTTATGTAAGAGAGATACAGAGAGAGGAGCTCTAGGTAACAATGAAAATTGTATTTTGTAATGCAGAAAGTTCAAGCATTTTACTGTGACGTGTCACACTATGTAGGATCACAGTTTATAAACATAAAAAGAAAATGAATAGTAATTTGGCTGTTCGAAACAAAAGAACAAAATCTGGTCGTCCTGGGCACGGGTTTCTGCTGGCAGTTGCCGTGGCAACAGACGACCTAAACATCCACGACTAGCTGACTGCTGCCAACAGCGCTGACTAGTGGTTATAGTAGTCTACTAGTTGGTAAAACCCCCCCCCCCGATCCTTTCCATCACTGTGCTCTCTCCCTCCGACAGTATGAACTCACCACTGGGTGTCTTCACAGAGTTTGAACGTTTACATGTGCGTGCATGTGTGTGTGTGTGCCTGTGCATGCATGTGTGTGTGTGAGAGATTTGACTTACCTGAGGAGATGAAGGAGGTGGAAACAGGCAGCACACGGCACCAGAGAAAGAGAGAGGGGGAAAAGTAAATTAGAAACATTCTGTGGCTGACAACAAAACACATCAAACTCAAAATATCAAACCAGGAAAGAAAAACATTAACACTTTTCATTACTTTTCATTTGTTTTGCTGGCGCTCATCGCACAGTCACATAAGTTATGAGCCCTGTTAGTGAAATTCTCACGACTCAGTAGAAATGTCTCCTTTGTCTTCTCTGGTTATTAAACTATAATTGTTGTTCAGAACAACTTGGATTTTTATATTTGTACGATTGTTTGGATCAGTTGTAATATAACTGTTGGAAATCCCCAAAGAAAAAATAAAATCTGAGAACATGAAAACAACACGAGAGAGGCTTGGTAAACTTTGATGGATGTTTCATTATTTTACCCTTCATTTCATTTTCTCTGCTAAATAAGATATAGATAGCCTGGGGGTTTGTAAAATACTTATGACATTGTCTGATTGCCCATATTTCTTGTCTTTTTAGTGATGATGTCAAGTTTCCAGATCTCACTAAGTAACTTGGAGTAGAATGTCATTATTACTGACAAAATGTATGGTCAAAACAATGAAAATAAATCAAAAAGAGGTCTTTTTTTCACTATTTCTATTTAGTTGTTAGCTTGTTTTTGATGTATATTTTTTAATGTATTGTTAACCCTTTCATTTGCAAAATCAGTTCACTTATTTTCAGTTGTAAATGTGGGATTTGATCTGTGTCCTTCTGGTTTCATTACCACCAACTGGAGGTTATGTTTTCCCTCCTTTTTTTGTTTGTCTGTTTGTCAGCAAGATTACGTAAAAACTACTGACCCGATTTCCATGAAACCTGGTGGAAGGTTGCAGCACGGGCCAAGAAAGAACCCATTATATTTTGGGGCAGAGTAAAATCACAGGGCGGATACACAAAATATCATCAACATTGCAAGATAGGGCATGGCTTTGGCAGAGGTCTGCACTCTCCAAGTGCTCCTCTAGTTCATTTTATATATATATATATATATATATATATATATATGTGTGTGTGTGTGTTAGGGATGAGACAATAATCAATTTTATCATGGATCGTGATAAAAAAACAATAAGTTGATCATGGAGAATTTCCATTATCGGGATAATTATTGACTACAGTTTACTGCAGTGTCCTGTCTGTGGTGCAATAGAAATATTTGTTTTCTTAAAAAAAAAAGAAGAAAAATGTCATAATTTTCAAAAAAAAGTTATGTTATGTTATTAAAATGTTAACAGAAAAATGTTGTAATGTTTCGAGAAAAAAGTAATAATGTCTCAAGAAAAAAGTCATAATGTTAAGAGAAAAAGTCACAATTTTATGAGAAAAAAGTTGTAATGTTTCAAGGAAAAAGGCAGAACAAAGCAAAATGTAAGGATTTCAGTGTTTTAGTGCCACTGAGTTTTAAGCACAATTTAGTTGATTATCAGGATAATATCATAAATTATTTTGGCCAGGATAATCGTGACATGGAAATGTGTAATTGTGTCCCTGTGTGTGTGAATGGCCAGATTACTTTCTATTATGCAGTAAGCTTGCTCCATTCTGTGGCTAATTAACTGTCTCATGTGGGGAGAGGGATCAGAGCAGCAAAGAGTGAACGGCCTGTTGTTGTGACAGGATCACTGTGATGATGTGAGTCAAGTGGAGGCTTTCTGCATGTGTGTGTGTGTGTGTGTGTGTGTGAGACTGCTCATTTCATTTGAAAAAAAAAAAAAAAAAGCAAAGAGAAGCAAAGGACTAATTTCATTTCAAAATAAATCCATCACCCTGTGTGGTTTGTTCTGACATGTTTCACTACATTGGGTTCCAGTTTATACAGAAAGAGTGTGTCAGACTAATGCACTGCAGGGAGGACACACTACATCAATGATAGAACTATGTAGTGAGTGAGCTGCCTGTAACGCCAGTGTGAACAACACATGTGCTGGTTAAAAAGTGGAGCCCACCTCTGGCTAACTGCTCCTCGTAGACCAATAAAAAACAAATGCTAGATGGAGCAATATAAAGTAAGGAGAAGGAAAAAAAACCAGCCGACCACTCATCGGGAGTATGATGGAGCGAGGCAGGATCCGAAGGGGAAAGCAGGAAGAAAACAGGGATGCTCATTAGCAGATAATGGGAGGTGTGAGTGTACCATGGCGTGTAATGTGTGCTGATGGAAATAACCCAGTATGCCCACTATGCTGCGTCTGTTCCATGCGGAGGGTGAAGCCTTGTTGTGGTTTGAGCAGCGGAGGCCACCTCCAGCTAACAGCTCCTGGTAGACCTATAAATTTACCTTCATAAACAGCAGAGACCGGAGAGAAGGGCAGAGGAAGGAGGTAAAGACAGGGAGGGAGGGA
>JAOVVB010255574.1:0-19741 GCA_028570985.1 Heterobranchus longifilis
CACATTAAGTTTACTGAAAGTAAAAACAGTTGAAAGTCAGAGGACGTTTCTTTTTTTGCTGAGTATATATATGTTTCACAGGACAATTTGGCAGCAGATGTGCAGACCCCTATGAAAGCAGAAGTTTTGCCAGGTTGCTGGTCTGGGGCATTCAGGAGTGTGTTAACCAAGAGGGAAAGACATAAACATTGGTCTTAGAAAAGCAATTGTTGCAGCGCATCAATTCGAAAACATTTTCAGACAATTTGTAGTTCAACTTTTTACAGTGAGAAAGATTATTCACAATTGGAAAGCATTCAGACAGTTGCAAATCTTATCAGGAATCATCCAAGCACATTCACCCCAAGGTCAGACTATGCAATGCTCTGAGAAATACAAAAAAAACCCCTAAGAGCTATGACTCCATAACAACACAATTAGAAGCCTGAATAAGGGTTTTTCTTTTTTCTTTTCGTTTTGGTAAGTAGTTTCCAGTTGAAAGCCTCTTCTGTGAACATGGAAGCATGAGTGAGGTTCGCAAAAATGCATCTGAACATACCAGAAGGCTGGACTGTTGAGTGGAGTTGTTTGCCCTTAATGTCTATGTTTGGCAATGACCAAAAAAAAACTACACATTGATAAATTGTGATAGTTAACATATCTTTTGACCTAACCAGCCCTATTTCATAATTTAGTAATTATTCAGTTTCCTTAATTAGTAATAAGTGCCCTGTTTGGCAAAAAACTAACAGCATTTCAGCAGAAACACCTCATGCCCATTGTCAAGCATGGAGGTGGGTGATTTGGCCTTATTTTTAAGCCACAGGACCTGTGTAGCTTGCAGTTAATAAGTCAACATAAACTAACTCCTGTGTATACCAATGTATTCTAGAACCAAATGTGATGTAATGTTGTAATGAATAATGGGCCAAAATTTCTCCACAATGACGTGAGACTGATAACGTCATACACTAAAGCAGTGTTTCTCAACTGGTGGGTCGCGACCCAAAAGTGGGTCGCGGAGTGTGTGGTCAAAAAACAACAACAAAAGTTTAATTTTTAACTTATTTTGCTTATACCGGACTTTTATTTTGAAATGCGCGCGAGAAATTTCATTTAATTATAGCAACAAATATGTTGAAGCACAAGTACGACCCCGAATATGTAAAGTATGGATTTACATATATTGACAACAAAAAAGGCTTAAAACCTCAGTGTGAAACCTTCTAAATTAAAACAGCAATAAAATTGACAGCAATAAAATATTGTTTATTTGTAAGTCTTGGTGATTTTCTTATGATTTATCTGTCACTACGTGTGTATGTTAACAAATAAATACAAATTAATTATAATTCCTAAAATTATATTATAGTTCCTAAAAGTTTGGCCGCGGCTTGATGACCATGTAAAAATGTGGGTCCCATGGCCAAACCAGTTGAGAACCACTGGTCTATACAACTTAATCCTGTATTCAAGAAAATGGCAGCCATTTGATATCTACCCCTTACCTAGCATATCAGACTGTAGTCAATGGGATAGCCTATAAATAGCAAAATTTAACACATTATTGTTTTTTAATGCAAATTAATCATAGGACCCAGTTTGAAACTAATAGCTTTCCATAATCGCAGTGCGGTTATCTGGCTGTGATAATGGCACGTTTAATGAGGATAATAAGATGACTGAGGAAACATTTTACAAGAATACACTGAATGTAAATCATGGGAGGGGCAGGTTGTAGGTTGTTGATTTTCGGATCTGAGGATCCGTGTTTGATCCATCAGTGGGTTGCTACATCCCATACTACCCAGGCACTGCATGCATATTTGAGAGATTTTAATTAAAAATTTGTTAAACGTCAATGTTTAACACATTATAAAACTGCATAGTCTGTTTCCTCTAACCAGTTTGTCATGCATTTCTTTATTCCAACATTGCACATTTATAATACAAGTAAATCTGAGTATTTTAAAATTGTGATTATTCATGATTAATCACAGACTATGACTGTGCTTAACTAGATAAAAAGATTTTCAGCGATCGACAGCACTAATCTAGATATACTGTGAATTAAATTCAGTGCAGTTCAGTTCTTCTTTAATGTTGGGTGCTGGTTCTAGAAAACAAATTTCGTTCTTACATGTTTAACATGTTGAATGACATTAATAAACCTAACCTAAAATCATAAAAGCCCTATAGTCAACAAAGTTTCAACATAATGAGTGATTGCCATGGCTTTATGGGCAGCTCTACCAAACTGCTCCCTTAACCAAACAAACCATGAACAGATCTAAAAAAAAATAAATAAATAGCCCGGATACACATTATAAAACACACACTCCAACATACTACTTACATCCCCTCCACAGAGGACTTGATGATGTAGTCACACATTCTGCTGCGCTTCTCAGCTTGTATTTTAATGTTGGATGTCCGCTCTGTGAAACTGCCCCTCTGCTGCTGAAACTCAGCTGATAAATGAAGTCAATGAAAAGACAACAGTTTAAAACATTTAATTGAATAATTGGTATTTCACATAGCAGCAACCATACAATTTTTTATTTTTTTATTGTAGCAGTGTTTTTAGTCAGGCACTTAGACTTTGGGGTGCTTTAACCCAACGTAGCCACACGGGGTCAGCATTCAGCTATCCATAACATACGATCAGTTCCAGAGTGATCCAAAACTATTGATAAACATTTGTTTATTTAACTGTATGCTGATGGTAAGAGCCTTAAATCAAGAGGTTACCAGTGCACATTTAGTTCTATTTAAACTTTGTAACTTTGCTAAATATGACTTTAGGATTCCTAGTTACTGGTTTACTGACTGCAATCACAATCAAATTGAATTAGAAGAAAACTCTCCCAGCAAAAGTACTCCTAAATTAATTTAGTAAATGTGGTACTCACTGATGGTTCTGTTTCTCTCTGCTTCTATGGCATCAGATGCAGTCTTGAGCTGACGCTGGAATGAAGAGTACAACAGATTTTGCAACATTTTGCTAAACACACACACAACTACATATACATGTCTGTTGCTTCCCTCTCCAGTGTACTCCCCATATAATCTCTCTATACCTGTCCTTTTCACTGAGGTACTCAGATCCTTTAATACTAATAAGTACTTTTACTTGGACATTCCAAACTCATTCCAAAGTTGTATGCATGAAGATTTCTTGTTCAATCTGGTTGTTTGTTTTACCTCTTGTTGAACAATTTCTTTTTAATGGAAACCCTTAAGTGTTTCAATGACTAACCATCACTCTCTAATCACTGCACTTTTAGAAAGAGGTGACATTCTATCAGAGCTGTAGATAGAGCAGATTGCAACCTTGCCATATAGCAACGAGATATAATAATGCAGTGCAGTGAAGTGAAGTCTTGTCTGCTATTTGTTTTTTTGTTTTTTTTGCTGGTCTATCTTTGACTTGCCCCAACCCTGATCCCTGACTGCCTCACCAAGTCTTCGGTGCACGTATTCAGCTCCGTTTTTTTCTCCTCTGCAGAAACCTGAGCTGTTTCGATTGCTGCTGTAAGGTCCACGATCTCCTTCTTGGTTCGGTCGATCCTGCTGTTAGCCTCAACAATGTTGGCCTTGAACTCCTTCAGCACGTCGACGGTCACTCTGTGTTTAACGTTCTCGAAATACGAGGTCTTGGTTAGTTGGCGCTCCACGTTCCTCCTAGAGTGAATGACACCCAACAGGGCCAGTGTAAACGCCACCACCAAGACCATTACCACAGGCAGGTACTTCATGATGAATTTGAAGAAGAACTGGGGCAAACGGAAAAAAAAGTCCAGAGCAGTGAGAGTTCGGTGGTCCGACCGGCTGTTCCACTTAACTTCGCCCACTAAACAGGAACTGTTGCGCTTCCTTAAGTTTCTTCTTCTTCTTAAATGGTAAATAAAACGCGTGGCTTTAAAATTATATTTCTTGTCCGTCAATGAGCTTGTTTCTAAAAAAAACAGGGAGTAAATAAATATATATTTTTTTTAAATGAAACGCTTTTGCATCTGAGGCGCAGCGCGTAAAAGCTGCGCGAGAGCGAGAATCAGACGAGATAAAAGCCGCACCTGCTGCAGGCTCCGCCCCCTGCGCGCCCAGGTACAGTACACAGGTGTAATTCATACAGGCTAGATAATATTTACAAACTCACCCGTATAAATATATCATAATCTTCACTCTTTAAACATGGAATAATATAAAACCCGTATTATTTGACGAAAAAGTTAATACCATGTGATACATCTTTTAACAAGAATTCATGACGTCCCCTGAAACCTGTGTCAGAACTTGATTAACAGGTCTGATCTCCTGCTCTAGTATGTATTACTTCGATACACTTTACTACAGTTGTAGGCTGATTTCAGTTATGTCGGAACATCAGGCAGGGCACAGTGGCTCAATGCCAAAAGTGTGTTTGTTTGTACTGTATATATGTATGTATGTGGGTGTGGGTGCGAACCTGTGCCCTGTAATGAGTTGGCACCCCACCCAGTGTGTCCCCTGCCTGCCGCATTAAGCTTCCTGAGAAAGGCTCCACTCCCTACAGGATAAAAAATTAAACAAATGGGTGGAACATCAGGTAACTGAGACAGTTTAACTTTTTAACATTTATTTCATGATTTGATATTTGTATCACTTGTAACAAATAGCTTGTAGTTGAACAAATTAATATCACAGCAATCATGCGACAAGATACGAGCGGGGCGGTAAGTATCAAACAGAAGGTTGAAAGTTATGATAAATTACATTTAATAAGGTTATACAGTTGTCATAGCAAATAAATTATACAGGCCTATATTTATGATGCACATGATGATGATGATGATGATGCACTCATCATCTATACCATTTATCCTGTGTACAGATTTGCACAAGGCCTGGAGCCTATCCCAAGAGACACGGTACTGTACACCCTGGTCGGGGTGCCAATCTATCACACGGGTATACACACACACACACACACACACGCACACCATGGCCAATTTGGGAATGCCAATTAGCCTAACTTGCATGTCTTTGAACTGTGGGAGGAAACCAGGAAACCCACCAAGCACGGGGAGAAACTGGCAAACTCCATGCACAAAGACCCCAAGATGGGATTCGAACGCGAACCCTGGAGGTGCTAGTCAACAGTGTTAACTGCTAAGCGACTGTGCCTTAACAAAATAAGTTTTAGGTTAGTTAGACTGGTTAGCTTGGGATATACAAAATGCTGCTTGGTTCTATTTTTTTAATATGTATTTTTACTTAGTCTCTGTAGTGGCAGGGTGGCGTAGTGGTACACTGTGGCTTTTCACCAAGAGGGTTTCACCTTGTTTTCTGGTTTCTAAATGCAGATTGCCATTTACAAATTGCTAGTTTGATTATTAATAATTGCCAGTTACAAATCGTAGCGTATATGTGTGATGGTCCCCTTAAATGGATTGGCACCCTGTTCAGGGTGTATCCCGCCTAGTGCCAAGAGTCCCCTGGGATAGGGTCCAGGCCTGCAGTGGCTCTGAACAGGCGGTATCAAAGTGGTAAAGAGAATGTGTGAGTAGTGTACTCTGTTTAAACAATTTTAGTGTGCTATGTTGATGTTTATTAATTATTTAGTCTGTGCTATGCAACTACAGCAAGAAATAAAATTGAAAATGTTACTTACCTTGTAGTGGTGCTGTTTAACTATATTTTTAATTAAAGCTCTTTATATTGAATCTTAGAAATGATTGTTTTTATTTTTAAATATATTGATTTAAAAAAATATATTTTTCTTTAACCCTTTTATTGTTTTTATTAATGGCAAATGCTGCTGTAGTAGCCAATAGACAAGTCAAAAACTGTCCCAAAAAATAACTTATAAAGATATAAATAAATAAAACAATATAAAATAATCAGGACCGTGGGTACATAATCTTACAAAAGCAACATTTTTTATTGTTCTGTCTTGTTTTGTAAAAAAAAAAAAAAAATCTAGAAAATTCAGCATTTCAAAAGTCAACCTCATTTTTATTAAATCTGAGCAACCAATATGTGAATGCCTGAGTTTTATCTGTGGCCAAAGGCCAGTTCTTTCAAAACATAAAGCTTTTATTGTGGATTACACAGTTGCCTAGTCAGCCTTACTAACAGGATCCTGGTTCCGCCTGCAATGCAAGCTATGGAATCTACCTTTGCTCAACCTGTTCTTGTAGTATATTCATGGCTTTGCTTCTTATAATTATTATTCAGTCAACCAAAAAAATCAAATAAGCAAGAAAGCGTTCAATAGAATAAGGCTCTGTTTGTGTCTGCAACATGGCTCTGTCAGTGTTGTCACACCTACGTATCTGGTTGGACAGGTATACCCGGATCCCAGATGGAGGGTGGAGTGAGAGAGGGAAATGCAGTTGAAGCCGGACACGACAGTGCTGCTCTCTTGAGAACACGGTGATTCTCCACGGTATTGTCTACAATAAAGGAGAAACTGAGAGAAAAAGAGAGTGGGGAGAGACTACACCAGTGAACTGTACATCTCCTTACTTTCAACTCAGTTTCTGTTCCTTGCAGGATGAAGGCTGTCTGGGCATTGGTTTTTCTGGCAGTGTGTGCAGTGCTGGTTGTAGCCTTTCAGGCTATACATCAGGAGGTTAACATTCGCACAATGAGAAATCAAATTTCTTTGAGCCTTGAAGAAGTGAAGACAAAGGAAGATGAGGTCCTGGTTTCCAAAGTGGCAATGCAGAAACTTAGCAGTCAGCTGGCTACATTGGACAAACAGAAAAATCAACTGTCAAAAAAAATGGAAGATCTGGTCAAACAGAAAGAAACTTCTGCGGAAAACCTGGAAACCTGCCAAACACGGAAGGTAAATAAAATGACAGAATTAAGTTATTACATCTGTGATTACATCTGTCGTATTTTATAGCTAGTTTATCCAGAGCTATCTGATCTGAGTTGTTTAGTTAAAAATGTTTGCCTCCATACTGTTGGTGATTTATTTAAACATTTAACCCCCAGATTATGTTTGGTAATGTAGTATAAATTAGTGTTTCATGTTTCAGTCTACAGGGTTCTGTACAATCCACCTAAATTCAAAGTTGTTTTTTTAACTGAAGGTATTGAATTAAGTTTGCAGGCCAACTAGTGCAATGCTGTAGCAAAAAAATAAAAAAATAAATAAAATAAAATAAAAACCGTTGACTGTCTTAAAGTAAAAAAAAAAAAGGCAACTTTACTTTAACATTGTGGTAAGCATACTGACTGTATATTGACTGTTGTACAATGTACCCAGGATTGGGATCTGAATCCAGCACAACCCTGACCATGTTTGTGGTTACTGAAGATAAAATAATTAATCAGTGGAGGGAGAAATAATTATACTTAATCAATCCCAAATTTAAGTGCATTAAAAAGGACAGTATAGAACTTCTTCTTTATCATGTAAAGGTGTCTAAGATTACTCAGTGAAAAGGTTTTCCCCCCATACTAAAGATTTGTCACAAGCTCTATAAGAGGGTTTTAGCGAGTTGTTTTTGAGAAGCTATAAATAAAGGTTCTAGGCAATTATTAACATGTATTACAGCCTGCTTTAAAATAGTTTTGACCTGACGGCTTCAACTAACAAGCACAAGGACTCTAATATTCTTTCCTTTTAGTGAGGCATTGTAACATGCAAAAAGGGAAGGACATTTGCATGCATTCTGAAGACTATTCTTTCATACTCCATGGCATAATGAATACATACACAGACTTTTGATTTGTGAGAGAGTCCATTACACAATGTGAAATTTAAACTTTGGTCGAAAGAACATACAACAATGTTTATTCAGTTTGGAGACGCCTTTGTACTAGCTTTAAGGTTGATGTAAAAATACAAGTAAGGTCCTGGAGATTAGGTGCAATAACTGCAAAAAAAAAGACTCAAAGTGTGTTTGATGCAATATTGATTTTTTAAAGCAATAAGGAAGAAGGTTGATGGAATTTTCTATAGCCTAGCCCCCACTTTATTTTTATGAGTCTTCATCCAGTTATGCAGTCCTCTCATAAAGTACTGGAATAACAAGGTAAATTTTTTGTCATTGCTATATACTGAAAATATTTGAGGTCAAAAAATGTATAAAGGCTATAAATGTCAGCTTTTAATAAATATTGAATTTCAGCTTTCAGTTTATGATATTTACTTAGAACATGGCACCTTTAATTTGTGATTAAAAATATTAGATCACGGCACTGACAGCTGTTTCTTGTTGCCCAGGAGGATCCTATTAGATAGATACTGTAATAAACAACGAATAGTTTTATGTCTCTACTCTTGGTTTGAGCTCTGGGTTTTACCTGTCTTCATCGATAAAAAGGATATACCACCAAAAAGACAATAGAGCTGTCTGTGGGATAAAATCAATCCATTTCAAAGTTGATTAAAGAGAAGCTCTATAAGAGCCATTGTAACAGCATTGGGAAAAGCCAGTATAACCATTGTGAATTACTTGAAAAAAAAAATTAAAGAATTTTTGTGGTTAAGAACCAGACATCAAACATGTTAGTCAAGGAAAACAACATACGTTGATGACAGAAACATTGAGAAAACTGTGAATAAACCCCCTAAACAACAGTCAGTGAAATCAACAATCTCTCCAGGGAAAGGGGGTAAAGTGTCGCAAGACACCATTTGAAGAAGACTATGAGATCAGAAATATTTAGAGCCACACCACAACATACAAGCCTGTCATTAGTAGTTAAAGTCAGAAGGCCAGACTGGACTTCACAAATAAATACTGAGATGACCACAAAGTATGATCTACCAAAGTACCTTCATACTCATACCAAAGTACAGTATGAGCGTGTAGTGAAAAAAGCATATGCTCATTATCCAAAACATATGAGCCCCCTGGTCAAGTATGTCATAGCTAATGCTTGTTTGGCCTCCTTTGGAATGGGTCTTTAATCTTTGATGATGACATTATTTATTATGGTAGGATAAATTCAGAACACAGCTAATAAAACTGGGTGGAACTGAATCATGAAGCAAGACAATTCCTCAAAAACACTGAAAATCATGAGATTTTCCCAAAACCTTCATCATGGCAAATGAGTGGAAGGTTTTAGACACGGTAAGTCAACGACGAGTCCATAAAACCAATTGAGCAGCATTTCATCACCTTAAGAGGAGACAGAAGGGACCCCCAAAACAAACAAACAAACAAACAAACAAACAAACAAGGTATATGCATCCAAATTTTTTTATTTAATTTTTTCTTTAATTTACCTTAAGGCTATCTTTTCAATTGCTTTTCCTTATTTAATGCTTATCTGTATTTTTGTTGGACTCCAAAAGTCCCCTATTCAAAGCTGTTTAACATATCTACATGTAAATATCAGGAAATTAAGCAGAAATTCTGATCTGTTGTCATATATTTATCTTTTGATCTCAAACAGAAATAAAAGTAGTGGATGTGCTGTTGCAATACATTTGAGGGGTTTTTGTAGGTAAAGCTGATATAGCCAAACATCTCTTTTGGGAATACTGGAAGTGCCACATTACAATCTTGGAATACAGTAAATGAATGAGTCTGCATGCCAAAAGAGTGATTTATATTAACCGTAGAAAATGTTAAAATATAACTAATTAACTTCTTATCCCCTTTTATCTCTCTTTTCTCTTTAGACAGAGGTGACGCAGGAGAAATCAGATAGGACTTCAGCAATCGAAGTATTAAGAAGTATGCCACAGTTTATTTCTTAATTAATGGTATATGATGGTGTGATAAAGTATAAGTATTAGTAAACAATACTTATTCAATTATTAAACTTAAAATCATTTTTACCTGCTCTCTATTTATATAGAAAATCAGAACAGTGAGATACAGAAACTGCAGGAGGAACTTAACAGTTGGCAGAAACAGGTTCTTGACAGAGATACAAAAATCTGTTTATACGTGAATAAAGATCTGGAGGAGGGGAGGTAAGATCCGTGCACTTGCTTCTTATCTCAGTTTTGTTCTACTTTTATTCAGGATACATTTTAAAAGATTATCAGTTGCATTAAATAAACTATATTGAACCTATTTCTTTTACTTTTCTTTAACTTTATTTATAACTTATTTATATTTTTTTAATTATTAAAAAAGTCATCAAAGTTATTATGATAGTAATTACATTGTCCATCAAGTGGTTTTAGAGTCAGGGTGCTTTATTAATTCAATTCTTGTGCCTATCAATGCCTACTGTATAAATGCTGGATGTGCATTGGTGTGGTAAAAATTTTATTTTGCTTTATCTTTACAGGAAATTATGTGCGGAAATTAACGCTGGAAGTAAAGTATAAACAGGAGAGAAAGTTGAACCACGAAAAAAGGAAAACCACAAACCATATGGGTTTAATTCATCACTTGCACTGATTACTCTGTAATAATGATGGATTATTTTTTCACTCTCTTCAAGACTAGACTACTCCTGTGTGCTTTAGTGTGGATTACAGCTTTCAATTTGTACACGTGGAGTCTTCATGGTGAATTGCCTGATTGAATGCATTGTGACATTGTGATTTTTTTTACACCCAAAAGAATGAACTCTTACCAATTGTGGATAGACAGTTCAAACAAGAAGTGTAAGTAATACAACTCATAAAGACCAAGTAATTCCAGTTTCTGCAATTCCAGGTTAAGTGTGCCAGTCACCGCTCGTTTACATACAAACACACCTACAATTATCAATAGATTATGAGTGAACGTCTGCTTGAAAAAAATCACATTTAAACCACCGTATATAAAAAAAATGTTTAGTTTAATTGAAGTAATTTATAAATGATGTGTCCTGGCATGTTTTGGTAGGTGGGAAAAATGGGGTAGGTGGGTAGGGTTTAGGTGGGTAATTATGTATCTAGAAATGTTTTAGTGTCTGGATTATCAATTATAAGGCATATAGATTGACTGTTAAACAAATACAAATTTATATTCATAATATATAAGATAATTGTTTGTTGACATAAGTGTTAGCCTCACCCTGAAAAGATAAATTAGCCTGCGAATGAATGTACATGGTGCCCTTGGGGCTAGAGCCCCGCCCAGCCATACTCTTGCTTCACGCCCTGTGTTCCCAGGATATAATCTAAATTCATTGTTTCACATACGGTATTAACAATGTATACTAGAAGGTATTGCAAACAGGTTGGTCGGATTTTTGTGTCTGTGTCTGAGAATAGGTGGGAGTGACCATAATTTCAGGAGCATTAATTACCTACATATATACCAACATATATACGCTTCACTGCTAAAAGTAGTCAGTTAGGAAATAAATTTTAGCTGATAGGCAGAATTTCTTAAATCAAGATTTTTAAATCTAACATAGTTAGATTTATGTTCTTTCTGCTAAGATAGATAGATTTCAATTCTGTTGAATCCAACGTAAAAGGTTGTTTTATAGGCTCCCCTCCCCGCCCACCAACCTCTCTGTAACTGCCCTTCAGCTAAAGCTCCACTGACCCACTACTCTGTCAAAAAGGTTTCAAAAGAAATGTTGTCTGTTAATTTACTCAACCTCAAAATGCAATTCTTTCATATTCTGAGATACTGGATTTTTGTTGTTGAAGAGCTACAGTATATGTTGTAATCATAGAAAATAAAACAAAGCACAAAAGGGTTAAAATATTTATCTTTATGTGAAATAAATCTAGAATATGGGAGTTTCACTCTTTTAATAAAATTGTAAAAGAAAAAAATGTTTCCATGATGATTTTTTTTTTTTTTAGATGTTCTGTATATAGTATATTGTCTTCACCTGTCCAGTTTGGGTGAGTCTGTGGCCACAACAGTGTTAGATTCTTGTTTCCGTCTGACAGGAGTTGAACCCTGGAGTTAATTTTTACAATGATGTAAACATTAATGTAAACATTAAAGCACTTTTTGTAAGTCGCTCTGGATAAGAGCGTCTGCCAAATGCCTAAATGTAAATGTACTTATACAGTACAGTATGTCTATAATATCTGTCAAGTTGCTGTTTACATATGAAGTGGTATCTGATTTTCCTTTGTTCTTGTTTTTGTACTTTACTGTCCTTTTTCAACTTCTCTGCATTTTTCTATATTATCACGGCCCTTTAATTTAGCAAATTATGGACTAAAACAATGGACCAGGAATGACAGATACAGTAATCTCCACAGAGAAAACCGCCTGCAGCTGGTACATCAGGTACTGTAATAGCGAGTTAAACAGGAATGTGGTCAGTATAGTCACTTGCGTTTAAATTTAGGCATTTGGCATATGCTTTTATCCAGAGCGACTTACAAAAGTGCTTTAAAGTTTCAACCTTACTTCAACCTTAAACAACCTTACACTGGGTTACTAGAAGTAGTTACTAGAAGCTGCCATGTGCAAATCTGCCATCTGTCTTTTCCTACAGACAACACTATTTTTTTTCTTGCATCAATAAGATAGTACCCTTTCAGATTGCAGCTCAGGTTAAAGATGTCCTTGGGAATTCCCCACAAATTTCCTTACAATTTCCTCTCCAGTAGCTTAGCCTCAATGCTACCCTACACCTTAAAGTTTCCCCTATTCCTTTTCAGGCAATCAAAGCTATCTTTGTTCCTTAGATCTATGAGCTTTATTATTTTGCCAAGGGTTTGTGAATGCCTGACCAATCACACTCATATGTGCTTATTAAACATTGTATGCCAGATTTTGTCCCATCCTTTCTGTTTTAATAATCTCCACATTTCTAGGAATGCTTTTTGTTACAATTTGGACCAGGGCTGGGGGGGATTTGCCTATCCAGCCACAAGATTATTAGTGAGGCTGGGCACCCGAGTTCTTCCATACCACCCTTGGTAAACAGCGTGCAAATGGAGCTCACTTTGTACACAGAAGCATAGGAATGTTGGATTAAAGGAGACACTTTAAAAATGACTGTGATTTACATTTTTATATTGGCTCTTTTTTTCCCTTTCTCACAAAGTACTTCTTGTATTTGATTTTGTGTGATTCACTTATCATAAATTTTATTCTAAAAAACATAAGTGCATAAAAGGTTTTTTGAAGAATACACAGAAACAACACAGTATTTTGGTCTTAGGTTTTATCTGAAAATTATGATTATGTGAAAAAATATAATGGAGGTATAGCAAAAACAAGGAAGTGACAGGTATCTTATTGTGTGAGGCTGATCCGGAGAGTTGGTTGAGTGTAGTGAGTGTAGTGTAACAGGTCAAATTCTTTGATGATAAATGGATAGGCCCTTCTGGCTCAGTTCTTTGGCATAAAGTTGTTCTTCTTTGTCCAATACTCTGCGTAGTGCCTCCTTACGCACCTTTTGAAAAATAAAGTAGAATAACATCAACCATTTCATTATCCAGTGAAAAAATATTTGGGTGATCTTGCTTCTTATCTACTCTTAAACACTGAGAGGAGAAATATGGTTGTTTTAACACTGAAGATAGTATTGAAAGACAATTTCTTCTCTATGACTCCCTCTACCTACCAGTATAAAAGCAACACGACCCAACTCAGCCTCTCTCTGTCGAATGTGCTCCTGGCGCAACAAGGCCTTGGCAAAACCAGTTTGGGTGGCTTCTTTAAATTCTGACCTGTGTAACATTGCTCAGTATCAGTGGCAGTTGGTGACAAGGCACTGCATAATGAGATTTGTTTAACAAAGCTTACAGCTATTTTAGACTTTCTCTGATTACAGAATTTGAATGAAACTCTGGAGAACATTTGAGCAAAAGATTTGAGCTAAAAACAGGAAAGGAAATCCTTTGTTTCACACTGACTATTTTGCAACTATTGCTTTGCGTTATGTCCGACAATGGAAAGCAGAACCACTCCACACCATGAGTGACATGGTAGTGGCATGATAGTACTAGTGGCACACATGCTAACATATTAACAAATTAAAAATGTTGCAGCAAATCAGAAGAATACAACAACAACATAAAAAAACAAAAACATGACAACAACAAAAAATAAAAACACTGATTTAAAATGTAAAAGGTTGGCAGCTATTGCATGTCACAGGTAATTGCAAGTCGGTTAGAGAGTTTCTGATGTGCGTGTATATGTGTGTTTGTAATTTGCTTTCACTTTAGTGGTTCGTTAATGCACTTGCACTATGGGCTACAGCCACTCCAACACACACACACACACACACACACACACACACAGGCACACATACAGTGTAATAATTTGACCCCGAAACCCCAAACAAACCTTTTCACTTGAGCAATCCTGAGTGTCTTCTTTTCAGTTTTCTAGAAAACAAAAGAGTGAGAAAATGGCACGCAAAATACGTTTTCTTTAATCCAAATATGCACAGGTTTGGATGTGTGACAATCAGTCAATCAAAAAGAACATGCATTAACGATCACCTCTATTTTGTCCTTTTTTCTCTGCATACACGGATTCCTAAAATACTGTTCGCGTTGACCAGACATATCAACAATATTTATCTCCGTACAATAAAAAAAAAATCGGGTAAGTGAATGTAATTGTCAGTAGAACATCAAAGTACCGCTGGCCTTAAAGTTGTTATGGAAGCCTTACAGCGGTTGTTAAGGCAACGTGTAGAAATAGCAATCCGATCACGTGACTTCCATAGCACGTGCGGCCTAATGAATCAGAATCATCGTTTTAGTCCACGAAAAAGAGTCGACTCATTTGCACCCTAAAACGGCTCTTCTACGCGTTTCGTTGTAAAGTTTTAAAACAAAACTAATAGCGATGGCCAATCGTTATCGAAATCGTTAAGAATTATCCCTCAAATGGTATACAATGTGTAATCAAAGTACAGTACGCTCGGACTAGCGTCTTATCTCACAAATAAAGAAATATACAGTTCAGCTTTCTGCTCTAAATCGTTAGCTGCTACTCAGAACTACTCGGCTCTTAATAAGATCCACTCCGAATAATTTCGTTCACGGTTGAAATAAACCAAGAAATTAAAGATCATAAATATAAAACAGTGTAGAATATATTGCGGCGCTAAACGTTCACATACCGGCTAAAAAGAGTCGACTCATTCACGAACTCATTCACTCGCAGGGCATCACACGCGGCTGTGTTTTTATTTGATTAAATGCTAAGCGCTGATCTACGCTCACTTTGTTGGTTTGTTAGTGTGTTAGTGCTCTCATTGTATTTTAGTGCATGACTTAAATCGGAGCATGCATTGGTATGTTTCGCTCTAATACGCCAGATGAACATGTCTAATCCGACCTACACTTAAGCACTAGATACTTCCCCTACACTAGATTCACTTTGACACACTCGGTCCTGTTCAATTCGCGATTATAACTTGCATTTTCTGACCACAATTGCTAAATTTTAATTTAAATGTGAAGTCAATGCGTAGAATTAGTTTGGTTAGTTAATAACCGGTGATACCCGAGGCCTGTTGCACTGAGTGGAAGCAGTCGAGGGTTTGTGATCTGAATTGACACACTACCCTTTGGTCTCCAGGAAGTACAGAAGGAGTGAGAGAGCGTCTGTGTCACAGCAGTACACAAAGTCACCGGCTACTGGGGTGTTTTCTAGTTTATGCTGGTTCTAATATTTTGTGGGTATACAACATATAAATGACAGTTTACAGGTTCTTGAACATGCCGCTGTGCACACTCTAGCAGCCGACCCATCCATGTAAGCCAGTAGCTCTCTAACCGGATAATGTGCGCGCTGTGAATGAAAGGGGCAGCTGGCTAATGGTTTGAATAAGTAACGTCACAGGACATAATCAGACTTTAACACTTCATCATGATACGCTATTTACAAACCGCGAGGAGGTTTATTCCTCATAGCCACGTGTGTTGCCCTCGTGTTTTCTGCGACAGCCCAGAGCTCCGTTACACAGCAGCCCGGAGCGCGCGAGGCCTGTCGGTAAGTGCAGCGTGTTCACTGTACGGTTACATCACTTCAGAGGCTACAGCGCTTCCACAGCTCGTGTGCAAAGGATAGAACGTAACAATATTGCTCTTGTTCTTAAACAACATTGTTACATTATAACAACATTGTTAGAATGATTTACTTAATGACGTATATAAACCGATACATATATGAATGTCAAGAAGTGTTCAAAGTAGAATGAATGAATTAATTAGATGTATCATTAAATAACTAACATAAGAAATTTACAACTACGTTGAAGCGTATTTTAAACTGTTATTTCAATGTTTTATTTGATTATTTATTTGACATTTGATTGATTCAGTTATTTTTATTAAATGAATTAGTCAGTTAATTATTTGTTTATTTAATGATGTATTTATTTTTAGTTTTATGTACTTTCTGGTTACTCATCTGACATGCAGCATGAAATAACCTTTTAAATCTGTTATTCATCAAAGTCATCTATGAAACTCATTGGGCGGGGCTCATTGATTGGTTACATTACAAAAAAGTAAAAACAAATTTTAGCATTAGAGCCCCCCCCACTGAGTTTGATGGGTGAAGGATTTGCTTGTGTCATTGTGACTAGCTGGACAGTTGGACATGCACTAATTAGTCTATATAAAAATAGGGATTGCGTGCAACGTGAGTGCCAATGATACAGGCACAAGCTTTATATGTTTTAAGGTTACTACAGAGGGTTTTACACAATAGTAATAAATCAGTAATGGACAAGCACCCATGGCATTTCCATTTCCATTTAGGTATTTGGCAGACGTTCTTATTCAAAGTGACTCACAAATATGCTTTGAATTTTCCTTCATTGAATAGATGCTTAGTTAGGTTACTAGATCTTTGTTTAGGTTACTAACTAAGTACCATCAGTTAAATACTGTTGGGAAGTTCTTTTTTCTTCTTTTTTCTCTGGAGAGATTAACTCAAATATTGAAGAAGCAGATATGTGTTTAGTGGTCGTTTAAAATTGCCAGTGACTCCGCTGTCACTGAACAAGCACTTGAGTGATGAAGCACACAATCGTTGTTGTTGGTCATTCGGCTTGGCACAACTTGGCACAGGTTTTACGCCGGATGCCCTTGATGACTCAACTCCTTCCATTTTATCCTGGCTTGGGACCAGCAATGCATCCAGTGGCTTTGGGCATTTGGTGGAAATAGAACCCAGGCCTTCCCAATAAAATGGCAGGCAAGAAACCTACAGTATCACTGAGCCACCAATGTCTTGAAGCACACAATCATTGTTGTTCTTTATTTGTTTTAGTCACTGATTATCAGATATTTTCACAAAATGAACAAAAAAAATTATAGAGCGCAAAGATGTACTGTAGTTATCTGGCGTGTAGCTTGGAGTCCAAAACAATCAGCATTAGTCTACCCTTATTGAATTTTATGGGTGACTTTGATCAATTTAATTAATTCATGGCGCATGTCTGACTAGTGACCATTAAATAAATAAATAAATAAATGATATAAATAAATGAAATAAATAAGTGAAATAAATAAAAGGTGGCACGATGGCATAGTGGTTAGCGCTGTGGCCTCAATTAGCATTCCAAAATTGGCCACAAATTATGTATGTGTGTGTGTGTTTGCCCTATGATGGATTGGGACCTTGTCCAGGGTCCTGTGATTCTGCACAGGATAAGCAGATAGAAGATGAATGAATGCATTAATTAATTATCACAAATATTTACAAAGGCCGTACATGCTTACTTGACTGTTTGAGGAAGCAAGAAACCTGGCTGACAGGGAGCTGAAAAGAAAGAGATCAGACAGAGATCCATCTGTTCAGACAGTAACAGATTCTGCAAAGAAGAGGTTAAATGGCACCAAGCAAATTTGAATCAAAGTAGAATTTACATAGGGTGGCAGTTGGACAGATGTCCATCACATGATTTTTATGTTTGCATACATTTACATAAATTAAACATTGGCAATACGTCATGCAATGCCGTTTTTCCTATTCGAAACAAATTCAAATCAAAATTATGTCTGCACTGTATTTATGTCATACCTCTTATAATCCCCAAAACTTTGTTAGTCTTTTTATGTGTATGCAAAAATCTTAGAAAAGTCAAAAAAGTAGCCAAGACAAGCAAAACATAATATTATTACAGAATGATGATAATTTATGTTGTAAATAGTTTTTATTTTATTTTTTTATACTAGCACTAGAATTTAATAAATGGCAATGCTCACGTTCGTACATCAGAATGTTGCCTGACCTTCCTCTCTTTACCCAGAAGATGTCGCTCTGGCCCTTCAATGTGAGCCCACGGGACTTCAGCCAGCCCAATGTGTCCTGGAATGCAGAGATGCAGAAAGTTTACGATCATTATAATGCACTATGTGAAGTTAAGGCTGAAGAAAGTGAGCAGAAGGGGTCTTGGCGCAAGCTTCCCAGTTACAACCGCACTCTCAAATATGTCACAGGTGCGTTACAGGGGATACTTTCTCCACCTAAAGCAGAGCTTAAAGTCTTCCTAAACTTTGTAGTTATTCCACTTTCTGGAATATTTTTCTATATCTTTTAATATCTTTTTTTATCATATAAACAATTTACAAGCACTTACATTGCACACTGTATTGCTAATATTTATATATACAAGTGCATTCCAATAAATTAGAATATCATCAAAAAGGTGATTTGTTTCAGTAATTTAATTCATTAAGTGAAACTCATTTATAGATTCATCACACACAGACTGATATATGGCTTATAGCTAATGAAAGGGCAAAATTCCGTATCTCAGAAAATTAAAATATTACCTAAAACCAATAAAAAAGATTTTTAACACAGAAATGTTGGACTATTGAAGAGTATGAACATGTACAACACTCAATACTTGGCTCTCTTTGCATGAATTACTGCAGCAATGCTGCTGTGGCATTGCTGAGGTGTTACGGAAGCCCAGGTTGCTCTGATAGCGGCCTTCAGCTCCTCTACATTGTTGTTTTTGGTGTGTCACATATTCCTCTTCACAATACTCCATAGAGGGAAGCATGGAGTGCTCTAAAACTTCCTGGTAGACAGCTGTGCTGACCTTGGTCCTGATAAAATGTTGCACCATCACCAGCAGATGACATGGCTCTACAAACCACCACTGACTGTGCAAACTTTACACTGGACCTCAAGCAACTTGGATTCTGTACCTCTTCTCTCTTCCTCCAGACTCTGGGACCTTAATTTTCAAATTAAATGCAAAATTTACTTTCATCAGAAAAGAGGACTTTGGCCCACTGAACAACAGTCCATTAGTTTTTATTTTTAGCCCAGATAAGTTGCCTTTGACGTTGTTTGTTCAAGTATGGCTTGAAACAAGGAATGCGACAGTTGTAGCCCATGTCCTGGACATGTCTGTGCGTGGTGGCTCTTGATGCACCGACTTCAGCTGCAGTCCACTCCTTGTGAATCTCCTCCAAATTCTTGAATGGGCTTTGTTTCACTGCGGTTATCGCTGTTGCTTGTGCACCTTTTTCTCCCACATTTTTTGTCTGTCCATTCAACTTTCTATTAATGTGATTGGATACAGCACTCTGTGACCAGCCAACCTATTGAACCAGACTGAGAGACAATTTACAGTTTCAGGAAACCTTTTCAGGTGTTTACAGTTAATTAGCTGATTAGAGTGTGACACCATGAGTTTCAATATTTTTTCACAATGTTCACATTTTCTGAGATACTGAATTTTGGGTTTTCATTAGCTTTAAGCAAAATCTGCAGAATCATCAAAATTAAAAGAATTAAACACTGGAAATATATCAGTCTGTGTGTAATTAATCTATATAATACAGTGCATCCGGAAAGTATTCACAGCGCATCAGCTTTTCCACATTTTGTTATGTCACAGCCTTATTCTAAAATGGATTAAATTCATTTTTTTCCTCAGAATTCTACACACA
>JAOVVB010255589.1:0-19740 GCA_028570985.1 Heterobranchus longifilis
CTGCTTCTTGCATCATATGGGTTATTTAAAAAAAGAAAAGCACATACAATGCAATTGTGCTCTCAGGATTTTATCAAGAAACACAATAGTTCCGCCTGCGTAGTTCCTACTTTGTGCATGTCTACAAACTTCATGATAGTGCTGCTATCGTAAGGTGAACTGAAAAAATGCAGAGTTAACTTCCTTGATTAACCAATATTGTGTGGGGTACCAAGCCGGGGGCCGTTTAAAATCTGTCCGAGGACTGCATTTGAATTGAATTGAATTTGAGATATGCACTGAAACAGATATGCGCTGCACAACATTTCATTCACTAATGCTCTGATGTGTGTTGTTTAGGTTGCTGTGGTATCCAGGGAACAATCACTCTCTCTCCAAGGTTGATGCTGAGTCTGATGGCTTTATGAACACCGCTCTGTGGATAATTCAACACTTGTGTCAGTGATGGTAAATATCAGATAAATACACGGTGGTGTGCCGATGCTGTTGTTGCTGCCAGAACAGGACACTACTGTGTGTAAGGGGTGTTCTGCTCCTGTTTCCAGGACAGTGCGAGGTCCAATCCAAAGCCAAAGCATTGAAAGTGCTCTCCAACCAGAACACACTTTGCATAACTGTCCTTTACTTATCTATCTGTGGCCATGGTGATTGCCATACTTACTTCCAATAAGTGGATGGGGAAATAACATTTAACACAGCACTTGAATACAAGCAGTTTTTATGCAGATTTAATGAATAAAAAACACATTTTATTGATAGTTTTTTTTCTTTTGCAATCTCTACATAAAGGGCTTTTCAGTGTGTTAATTATGTTTGAGGTTATGTCAACAAAGGAATATAATTTCATAAGCTTTTCTCTGCTCACTGTTACTGTTTGGTTTTAAAAAGAAATTGTACTCTTGATTTTATGATACAGTGCACTTAATAAAATGAATGTGAAAATACTAGCAGTGAGAGATGAGTCTTGTGAGCATTTGTTCAGAATGACAACGGATTTTTGTAAGCAGGTGATGAAGTGGTATATTACTTCCTCATACGGGTTCTTTAGAATCATGGTGAATTAAGGAAGTTAGTTACCCAACTTTGTCCACCAATAGAGAAAAAAAACCCTCTTCTCTCTCTGTCCTTTTTTTTTGTGTGTTTCTACAGCCAGAAAAGGAAAACAATGAGTCGTTTTCACTCTTCAAGTACTTGAACGTGGTTGTCATCAGGACAATATCCATTTTGTGAATTTTTTTTTTTTAATCACTTGAGGCGATATCTTTATCTGATGACCGTCATGAATTTGACTTACTGTAGGTCACATGATTTGCATCTCGCTTTCGTATATGTGACCACATGCTTTCACTTCTGCATACATGGATACAGTTTCTTGTCACTGACTGCAGCGAATTTTAGATACAGTTCTTCCCTCTCCCCACCTGGATTAAAGATTGTTTCATCTGGATCCCAATGTGAATGATACATGCTATACCTGTCATGGTAAGTAAGATATTATTCTGCCATGAAAAATGTACTTCATTTAACTGTAAAAGAAAATTATGTACCTATACTCTATTGTTCCATTATACTGACAGAAATGGCTAATTTTATAGGCTTGAAAAAGCCAAAGGGATTTCTTTAGCAATTGTTTTAGATGCTTTAACAGTAGGGTGTAGCAGTGACATAATTTACGGCCCATGGGCCAAATCTCGCCGTTGGTAGGGTGCCTGGTGGCCCACCGACAATTTTCTAATTCACAATGAAAATATATTAATTCACACAGATTTTTTTTTTGTACTTTTAATGTAAATAAGCTGCCAGAGTGCATAAAACATCAAAATAGACCTTGTTTATAAAATAAAGTGTCAGGGGAGGAACCCTCTGACAGAGGTCCAGGATAAATACGCTATTCATTCTGTTTCTAGTAGGAGCAGTTTATGTTTATGGGTTATGTTTATGAATCATTCCAACATTTGAGTGATTGCATGATGGAAGAGGTTCCAGCTATGTTTAATGTTGCATAAACTCTTACAAATGTAACCAAAGCATTTGCAACTAAAATGCAGTTGCAGCAATTAAATGCTGTAAAATATCTGATTTCTCAGACCAGCTCCTGTCAATCCTTATGCCAACTAAATTTAGTAAAATAAGTTAATATTAAATAAGTCAATTAATTTGAAAATAAAGAATTTTGACGAAATTTTAATTTTAATTTTTGACCTTTTAATGTTTTTTCATTTTATCTGGTACATATTAATGTTTGTTTATTAACTGGCCCTGGCCTCCCGTCATATTGTAAAAGTGGCCCCCGGGCAAAGCAAGTTGAGTATCCCTGGTGTATAGGGTGATATTTATGGAAAATTTGGATATATGCTTGATCTTTTGTAAAAATTAAATTGTCTGATCAGACTAAATCTTCTAAAACATTGACAAAATGTTGTGAATTTCCCCAAGGGGATGAATAAAGTATCTATCTATCTATCTATCTATCTATCTATCTATCTATCTATCTATCTATCTATCTATCTATCTATCTATCTATCTATCAAACAACTGAAATTAAGTTGGTTTTTTTGTTTTTTTTCAGGCTACGTTGAAAAATTTCCTCATCCTTTGTCAACTTCTTCCATTAACGAGGACCATAAATACCGACTTCTTCCCATGTGACACTGATATGAATACCACCGCAGTCGACTGCTTTGACAGACCACTCAAGCGTGTCCCTGCCATCAAGTCATTCACTGTAGTGTCACTCAATTTAAGTCAGACTAAGATACAGCACGTGGGGCAGCATGCTTTTTCAGGTGTCCCAAACCTTCAAACACTGAAAATAATGGGGAATTGTCAACCGGGCCACCTGAGAGCTTTGGGGGACAGCTCGTGCGAAATGGTGATCCACGATGATGCCTTCTGGAGTCTATCGGAGCTTAAATTTTTGTATCTGTCAGGAAACAGCCTCACCTCTATTCCCCGACGGTTACCTATAAATCTGACGCTCCTTGACCTACAGAATAATTGCATCTTCAACATTGCAGAGCCTTTAAACACTCCACATCTCAAAGAGCTCTACCTCACCAGGAACTGCTTTTATGCAAACCCTTGCAGACAGTCCTTTTACATCAACGAGAGTGTTTTTAGAGAGCTCTCTGAACTCAAAAACCTTACCTTAGGGTATAATAATTTGACCTCTATCCCTAAAGGGTTGCCACGCTCACTGGAAAGTCTGGATTTAAGAGAGAATACAATCACAGAGGTCTTAGAAGGAGCATTCGCCAACCTGACTGGCCTCAAGAATTTGATTTTGGAGTGGAATTGCCAGCGTTGTGACCATGCAGCCAGACCCTGCTTTCCTTGCCCACAAAATCTCCCTCTACAACTACATCCACGCTCATTTTATGCTGAAAACAGCTCCATCAAGATTCTAAGTTTGAGAGGAAACTCTCTGAAGACATTTCCAGAAGGTCTTTTTCGACCTTTGAAGAATTTAGAGATTTTGGACCTCTCCGACAACCTCCTGGCATTTGCAATACGTAATGGCACCTTCTTTGCAGAGCTGAAGAGCCTAACCTGGATTAGCCTTATCTATAATTACGAACCACTGAGGACATTTAAGGAACTGATCCTCTCCCCACATATTGACAATATGTCTAATCTACGTACTCTTCTTCTAAGTGGTAACTTTTTCCAGACACTTCCAAGAGAGAGCCTTAATGTTGTGTCCAAACTTCAAAATCTAACGACACTAGAACTGAGAATGAACTTCATCAATACTTGTAACTTGACAGCTCTAAAGCAGTTACCATTTCTCATCAATATTGTCCTCTCCCAAAACATGCTTACTTTCCTTCCATGCAGCTCATATCCATCATCTGAGATTGTGGCACAGGAAAACGGTCAGAACCAGAACTTGTACACACAAGATTTTCCAGACCCATCCAGTATGCAAATAGATCGAAAAGCCACATCTGGAAGTGATATCTGGGAACCCATGCAGTCAAACAAGCTTGAAATGGTGGAGGACAATGTGTCACAATTTAAATCACTAGTGGACTTTAAAACAGATTTCTGCCACGGGAAACTGACATTTGACCTCTCTCAAAATGACATTATGTATCTTAACAAAAAGGTCTTCGTAGGTATGGAAAATGCTGTTTGTTTAGACCTTTCCTTCAATTACATCAACCAGGCATTGAAGAGTGGGCTGTTTGATAGCATGAACAACTTAGTTTTTCTTAATTTGTCGTACAATAGACTTGATTTTTATTATAATGAAACCTTCAGTGAGCTTAATACCACCCTGAAGGTATTAGATGTCAGTAACAATGAATTTCACTTCAACATGAAGGGCATGGGTCATCGTTTTGAGTTCCTTCAAAATCTGACAAACTTGGAAGTTCTAAATCTGGCAAACAATGGCATTGGGATGCGAATAGATGAACGGCTGATCAGCAGCTCTTTGAAGTATTTCTACTTCTATGGAAATCACCTGGACATTATGTGGGACTCTGATAACAACAAGTACAATCATTTCTTCCAAAACCTGACAAACCTCGCCTACCTTGACATATCTAACAATCATTTGAAATCAATCTCACCAGAAGTGCTGTGTAACCTCCCAGGAAGCCTGGAGAGCCTCAGCATCAGCAACAATCTGCTGATCTATTTCCCATGGCAGGATATCTCAGCACTCAGCAATTTATGTCACCTGGACCTCAGTCAAAACTCCCTCTATTTTTTGCCTAATTACGCCATAGAATTTGGAGCAAAATTTTCTCTCTTGGACCTCAGTAACAATCACTTTACTATTATTCCTGAGGATTTCTTCAATAAGGCGAAATCCTTGCACTACCTGTATCTCAGCCACAATCAGATCAAAGTGTTGAACCATCAGTTTCTCCCTACCCCCTTTAAAAATGGCAGCGCCCTTCACAGACTCACCCTGCATCACAACCCCTTTAAATGTGACTGTGATACATCATGGTTTGCGGACTTCTTGCGTACTACTCCCGTACATATTCCTCATCTCACCACAAAAGTACACTGTGAGTACCCTGAGTCCCAACAAGGCAAGAGTGTACTGACTATGGACCAGCGTTCCTGCCAGGACATATATGGTAGCTTAGCTTTCCTCGTCTGTTCCTTCTTGGCTGTGGCGTTCACTGTTCTGCCCCTACTGAAGCATCTCTACGGCTGGGATCTGTGGTATTGCTTACAGGTACTTTGGGCAGGACATAAGGGCTACTCACAGCTAGCTGGTCGTGATTCACAATATCACTACGATGCTTTTGTGGTGTTTGACACCAGCAACCCGGCTGTGAGGGATTGGGTCTACAATGAGCTAACTGTCAATCTGGAGAACTCTGGTCACAGGAGGTTTTGTCTCTGTTTGGAGGAAAGGGACTGGATTCCCGGGCTTTCGTGTATTGAAAATCTACACAATGCTGTGCACAGCAGTGTGAAGACTGTGTTTGTGCTGTCCAGTGGTGCCTCTGGTGGTGAGACAGTGAACGGTGTGATCCGCCAGGCTTTCTTCATGGTTCAACAGCGGCTTCTGGACGAAAAGGTTAGTACAATTTTTTTTTTTCTTTTCATGTGAATTTTGTTGTCGTGAATCTTATACTGTCTGAGTTGTTGTCTTGTTTTCATAACACAAAATTATCTCTGACTTTATCCAATTAAGGTGGATGCAGCTATGCTGGTGCTGTTGGATGAGATGTTTCCCAAACTGAAGTACCTCCAGCTGAGGAAACGGTTGTGCAAAAAGTCTGTGTTGTCCTGGCCGAGAAACCCAAGGGCTCAACCCCTGTTCTGGAACCGAATGAGAATGGCGTTGTCGTCAGATAACCTCAAATTCTATGACAACAACATGAGTGAAAGCTTTATATGACTTCCCTTTAACTGCTGATAGAGAGCACTTTGGTGAAAAAAAGTCCTTGTTAAGAATCTTCCCATTACCTCATTTTGACCTATCACCCCTAAATTGTGTTACATATAGGCTAATGATACTTGGTTGATGTTATATGTAACATGTATATGTTTTTTAGACTAAAATGTAACCACTCTTCCATGTACTGTAAATATTTTACTTTTCAAGATTGTGTTCTGTTGTTTTTTGACATTGACTATTTAATAGTCTTCAGAGAACTTCGGCTGGGAAGGGACAGGGAACAATAGGGTTGCTATTGTGGGCTGCAAAGTTAAATGAGACTCTGTACATAGCCATTAAGAGGTTGATAGGCGACTATACAAATAAACCTGACTTGATTTCACTTGAGTAGGTTGATTTCATAAGAATTACAATTGAGTAATGTATAGTGTGCTTGTATATAACCCCCCCATCCCCATCCCCAATCTCAAAATGGCACTTATCTTCTCTTAGATTTTGGTGGGAAATGAAACTGATGATTATTAGTCTCTCGCAGATGACGACTGCATCTGCTGCACCCGTTCAAATTTAAGAGAACGACTTGGGACAGATCTATTAGTTACACCAATCTGCAAAGCAAGAAAGCTGCAGGCTGCTGACCAGAAGCTTCAAAGATAAGTAACAGATGTGTATGCAAAAATATTGAAAGTAACAGAACGGATACAAGAAGTCCTGCTGCCTGAGTGGTGCTTGTTGCACTGTAGGCCTACACCTATTTTAACCCGTGGGCTCCATTTTTTGTCTCATGGCCTGGTAATTCCATTTGACAAACAGCATCTCTTTTCTGAGAATGAAACCTCTGACCAAAAATAGCTACATTTACTAATTTTCTGGTGAGCTATATTGGGTAAATTGACAGCTGCAGTCCCCTAGTAACTGCCTTAAAGAGCAATGGAGGGACCTGCCCAAGGGCCACAGTTTTAAGCATATACAAAACTAATTGTGGCTTTCATTTTTTGTGTAGTTCTCTTGTCTCTACAATAGGCGATATTAAACAATCTCACTTTTATGTTATTAAATGGCTGTCAGGGTATTTGTTGCCTGGTTTGTATGAAAATTGCAATGCAATTCCACTATTTTTATTTAGCCTAAATTTACTTGGCAATTTTTTTTTCTTCCAAATTTGGGTTCGTATAGCTAAGACCTTGCATGCCCAGCTGACGCTCATGTAGGTGTATGAAAAAAAAAGCAAACCTCCCATCATTGCTGTTCGTGCTGCCCCACCACGCCGAATAGGTCGCGCACGCGCCAGCTTGTAGAGCGCGCCCACGCGGACCCGATGGCAGGACAGGTCATGAGAGAGCTGAGCCGATGAGATCATGGAGCCTGCGCCGAGGTCGGACAGGGTACGGTTGGGACTTCGCGGTGATGGAGAAGCGCCTGTCCGGTAAGCTCGAGCACACAGTTGCGTGCACACCTGGACTTTGCTGCATCATTTGACAACATTATTTAAACAAATGGAACTGTGCTTTCAATTTATGAGGCAGATTAATTATTATGTAAGGTACTAGCTCGAAGTCATGTAGCCGTGTGCATATGAGCAAGAAACTAATCCTTCATGCCGTGGTCGTAGTAGAGTTATTCGGGCGTCTGTGTGCAGGCTGCGGAGTCACGTGCACAACGACCGTCCCACTCGTGCCACCGGTGGAATACAGTGCAGTCTACTTTATAGTTTGTACGTTAGGTTGGCAGCTTGTTGAGCTGCACGAGGGGGACAAATGGTACCATGCAAATTAACGAGTTGTGTGGTGACTCGAGTTTTCTCTTCGCGGCAACAGCTGGCTGCCAACTCGCAAGTAAGTGCAGAGGCGAAGTGAGACGTTTCCTACTACATTTTATATTTGTATTTTCATCATTGCGTGTTTCTTTGTCAGTTCAGTCCGGCAGTATGGTTTGACAACGAGGTACAGCTGCGCAAACTTGGCGCGCGCCCTTCGGAATTGACCAGTAGTTACACTGACCTCCATCTTAATGCAAATCTGATAAATGTAGACAAAGCTCCAATAGTAGCAAGCTCGCATGTTTGCAGTTTCATTGTTTTAAAATGTTTATAGTTAGCTTTGTGATTTTATTTTAATCATCTTCAAAAAAATTTTTTTAATATATATATAAATGCACAATTGGTGTGCCAAAATTATACACAGTCTTGATGGTTCCATTGCTGGCACATAAATTCATTGTCTCAAACAATGATGGATAAGGGATTGACAGCTAGGCTATGTTATGACTGACAAGCAGACTTAACCAATCTCTCAGTTGCATCCTGTGCAGTGACTCCCAGCACCCAATCCTCTTGGATTAGAGGAGGGATTATGATTTGGATTTGCCTCTGCTTTGCACAGTCCCCAATATCTGGTCCATCATGGACTAGGTTGTGCTTACTTTGATTTCCTGGGGATATTTTTACCTACCTGTATTAATGTACGTTTTTTCACCTCTCAGACAACAAATGACCCAATATTGTGTATGATATAGGATAAATATGTAATATAATACTGTATATGCTGACTGCAATTGGCGGTCACAGTGGGCTGCACGATTCTAGTCAATGAGAATTTTTTTCCACTCAAAATTGAGATCATGATTTTCTCCCACAATTCTTAGGGACACCTATTTAAAGAAAATAATGTTTATTGCAGTCCATATTGCCTTCATGCAGACAGTATACGCAATATGATCATCACGATGTTATTTCAATGAATTGTGCAGTCCTGACTCAGTAGATCTTCATTGTTTTCCTGAAAGTTTGTGGAAGACTTAAGTGCATGTATTTGGTGGGGGGTTTGGGGGTGCTCCCCCAAGAACATTTTACGTTTAGCAATTCAAATTATGCAATTCACAAAATTTTGGTTCATTATTATGATTATTAATATTACGAGCACTCATTCTAAATATGTCACTCCCTAAAGCAAACATGGCCGAATTGTCCTTCAGAAATGAGATTGTGTACATGCTTGAATCGAGATCACAATCTTTTAACGATTAATTGTGCAGCCCTAGTCACAGTCTTAACATGCTGTTCTTTTCCAAGTATGTGTGCCTCCTCTTGTCCATTTTTAGTCGAATCCCAAGGTACCTTCAGCCCTGATACAGCTCTGTCTTCCAATTTCCTCTGCAGTCTGCCATGGTCATATAGCCAATTACTCTATTTTGTCCCTGTTTCCTTCCGACCTGAGCAGGCATTAGACTCCATGTGCTATAAGATGGTAGATTGAGTGCTGTCCATGGTGCTGAAATGGTCAAGCTCTCCCTGTTTTTTTCTTTCAACCATCTATTGTGGTGACTGTGGCTGTGTAAAGCATTCTGTACATAACGAGTGAGCATTACCAAACCAGCATATGATGCAGAAAGATACATTAAAGAAGACACTTAAAATAAAAGCACAGTGAAATATCTGAAGCATTTTGTTGTGCACATTAAAAAACAGTAATTCTCTCAATATTTGTCCTTCTTTTACCTGTCTAGAATCCACGATGTCCTGCACTGTAGCTGAAACCACAAGACCTCTGGCCTGTGTGTCTGGGAGCCTTCTAGCCAACAGTCACTGCCATTTTCTTCTAATAGGACTAAATAAGACTCAGCCTCAAGCCCTAAACAATCAGGGATGGACAGGTGAAAACTGAGAGGCCGAGAGGTGGCCTTTATTCTAAACCTTGTTATTCCTTCTGGTTCCATAAAGGGACATGAAAATATTACCAAGCTTAACAGTTTCTTCTCAGAAGTCCACTTTTGCCATATAAGAAAATGCCTATAAACATTAGAGCCAAGCCTGCGCAGAGCAAGCTGTCTGCTGCCCCAAAGAGTAGTGGCCACACTGATGGCAGCACATCTCACTCACGCTTTTCCAGATCCCCCAAACAGGGGAAAGGCAAACAGGCTTTAAGCTCAGCACCAGGCTCCCGCTCAGGGCTAGAACCAGGCTCTGTGTCGGGGGGTGCGCCTGCGCCAGCGTCTAAAATGGCTGGAGGTCAAGGGTCGGTGTCGAGGCCAGGCCCAAAGGTCAAACCTGGCACAGCGGCAGAGAAAGGAGCAACTCGTGGTTCAGTGACAGCTCCAGGGGGTAAAACCCTGTCTATGGAGAACATCCAGTCTTTGAGTGCTGCCTATGCCACTTCCGGCACCATGTACCCCTGTGAGCGAGATTCCTTGGAACCCTCTGGTGGGTACCCCAAAGGCACCATGACGCTGGGCAGGAGCACCAGCCGCTCCTCCTACACTAACCGAACAACAGCCATGGGCAGCACCCCAAACATCACCTCCTCTGGGCTACATCACCCGTCAGACCCCTATGGGGACCAAACCCTGCATCCACCAAGGACTTCCAGTCTTCGGCGCCAGTCTGGGAGACATCCACAGGCACTGGATTCGGCTGGACGGGGAGAGGTTCCCTCGTTTGATCTCCAGTCTCAGCTGAGGGAGCTGCAGAGGGAGAATGACAGCCTGAGGAGAGAACTGGACGTCGGGAGGGACGGAAGGACGGGCCCCGGCATGAACAATGTCAACTTCTGGAGCCCAGATGTGAAAAGAGACAAAGGGGTTAGACGAGAGGAGGGAGTGAGGACATCGGTTCTGAAGGACCAGTACAGGACTAACCACGAGGATTTGCAGGTGAGAAAAATGACAAATTGAAGTTTGTTTTCGAAAATGCTCTATTTCCACTTTGAAGAAAATTCTTAAACGACAGTGAGCAAATGCTAAAACTTCATTATTCAACAGTAAGTCACTTTAAAGGAATACTTCACCATCAAAATTACCATTTGTATATCAATTACTCACGGTGTGTTGCCTTGAATTCGTGAAAACGTTTTTGTCACGTGCCTGCGCATTGAATGGAGAATCCAAACACAGAGTAATTCTTGATAATAATTCTTGATGCATTTACATCGCAAGTAAACAGCAGCCAAATTTAACAACAGCAAAACTATATCAAAACATCTATTTAAAAACTCTCACTTAACCTGTGCGTTCTAATGCCACTATTCCATCATATACATTGATCTTAATTAAAGTTTGCCTACCTGATTGTAAACATGTAGTGAATTATTGTGAAGGAGAATTAGGCTTCTTGTGCGTTTTAGCCCACACAGTGAGTCAGTCTGTAAATAGCGATTCATATTGAAAACCAGGCCTATTCCCAGGGTGGGAAATTCACTTTTTAAAATGTGAACATCTACCAGCCACTGACAGATACATGTTCAAATTCACCAGCCACTCAATAATAAATCATTATTCTGTGTCTGAAATCTACCAGCCACTTTCATAATTTACCAGCATTTGGCCGGTGGCTGGTGCTAATTTCGGACCCTGCCTATTCCTAACTGATTAGAACTTTTGTAATTAAGAATCATAAGACCTTATTATTTATTTATTGACACCTTCACTGTAAGGTTATTCAAAACATGCCATGGTTAATGTATTGTTTTGCTAGAAACATGAATGCACTCATATTTAATGAAAATACACAATATTATTTTAAGGTGGAACAGGGTTTTATTCCCATGTCTTATCCAGCCTATGTATTGGTTTTAAATTAACTTTTTAATAAAATAAACCTACACCAAAAATAACTTTAAAATAACAAAACATGTGAATCACTTGTCTCAAATCATGTAAATCTACTGAATCATGAATTGCTGTAAAAAAGTGCAATGTAAGTAAAGATAATTCATTCATTCGTTAAATTAAAATGTATATAATAAATGAGTAGTCAGCTGTTTGGCTGGCAGCTGGTGCTTATGAAAAGCTCTGGGGTCTCATAACTGTTGCGTATGCACAAAATGGGACCTGAAAGAGTCGCACGCTGCTTCCCACACAAAAGTTGTGATTTATAAAAACAAACTTGATGGGAGAATGTGCGTATGTGAACTCTGACTCATGCGTATATACGCACATTTTGGAGACAGGGGAAACTGCTGACGCACAGATGGTGAGGTGGTGAATTGAAGCCAGATTGTAGAAATTAAATACATATAATGATGCCTCTCACATCTTACTTTCACTTCATATCACTCGTTACTTATAGATCCACTTTATCCATAGGCATACTTTTATTATAAAAGATATAAGCCAACTTAAATCTCAAATCAAATTCAATATTTCATCAGCGCTGTCTCAGTGGTTGTATAAATCCAAGATAACATCAAATAGCATAAAACAACTGCAGAACAGCATGGCAGTAGTTTTGATAATATTATCTAATACCGTGCATAACATCACCAAGTACGATTTAAGTTGTGAGATGTAGCATTTATGTAGTATTTCCAGGTTGATTTAGGATTTATGAAAGGAAATTGCGCACTTGCAGGCGTACGCCTGGGTTTATAAATCAGATTATTTTTTGGCGCACACCATTTTGGCTTTTTCTAGTATGGATCCTACGCATATTTTTATAAATGAGACCTCAGGTAATTTTCGTGAAAATCTTACTATTTAAAACATTTCCACACAGACAGTTTTTCAGTTTGCGCAGGCACACTACTCATAAGCGCACAGATAAATTCTACCGTGGAGGCATGCGACAAAACCAAAGATTTCTTCAGGAATTCAAGGCAACACACTGTGAGTAATTGATATAGAAATGGTCATTTCGGCAATTAAGTATTTCTTCAACACCGGCAGGTCTTTATTCGAGAAGATCACATTTTTTAAATGGTGGAAATCTCATTTTCAAACAAAACTCTTTGATTTGACACATTCAGACTATTTTTTTTTTCTTCTTCAAGGTTGCATAGAAAGGCTTCTGTGCAGTTGATTTGTAAAGATGCTTGCCAGGCTCACTGCTGTCTGTGTTTCCATGGGAACGTGCCCTAGTGGCAGCCATTCAACAGTGTTAGTCAGATTCTAAAAAAACTCACAGCTACTCCTGAAGGGACAGTGACCAGTCTGTCCTGTGCCACCTCAAGTCTGTCCCACTCAGTCTGAGGTATTATCCATCTCTCTGTCTCACTGCATAACTCCTGTATATCGCTTTTTTCTTTGTCTGTCTTCCTTCGCTTTTCCATCTCGCTGGCCTTCATCCGTGTGTCATTTTACTTCCTCGTGTGTCTGTGTTTGTCTGGTGGAAAAATAGATGTGTTTCTCGTGAGACATAAGACATATTTCATCCTCTTTCGCACCATACAGCTTTGTGCAGTTTTTGTTGAATCTGCTCTTCATCTCTCTCCCACAAGCATGCAGAAAACTTTAATCATATCTGTACAGTGCTCTTCCATCTGACTCCTCCCTCCTGTAACCAAGGAGCCATCTCTGCATTTGTATTTATAGCTTTTTCATCTCACATTGTCATACAGTGTGATGACACTGTGACACCCACACATGCACACACTTTTCTTGTGATTTTAACATCATAAAAACACATTTTGAAAATGAATACAGAATAACTTTTGTTCCTTCATGAACTTAGTAATTAGCTGTGTAGCTTTATTGAGTTTTGATTGATAAAGGTTTCTCAAAATGCTTCCTTAACAAGCAGAATTGTATTCTAAAATTGCATGAAGTTCTGCATTTATTAATCCGTTCTCCTCCTTTAAGAGAAACCCATATATCTCACACTCACACACAGTACACAAAACGCTACACACTACTTTTACCACCCACAAAATGCCAGAGGGACTTCAGTCAGGTTTATAGACATTAAATGTGTTTGCCGCTGAACTACTGATGTAGAGATTCTCATGTCTGTGGCATTAAGATGGAGCAGGACAGTCAATGTTACCACTGTGTGTATCTGCAGGCACTTGGCCCTGTCTGTGATAGATGGATGTGTTTGTCTCTGTTCTGCTCCTTCAGGCGACAGGCCCATTCTATGAGTGTATTACCTTTTTTTTTTCAAGTGCCGGCTCATTGGTCTCTCCCACACTAACCCACTCACTTGTACTGTCTTTTTTACCTTCACCTTTTTCTTTTATCTTCGTTTATGTACTGAAACCACTTACAGTACAGTATCTGTAGATTTATTAACACATAACCCTTACCTTGTGAGAACTGTACACTTACAAGAATGAAAGCGTAGAGAATATATTTTAGGCTAGTAAGGCTACTAGAAGCAGAATTGTTTTTAATGGGATCAAAACTGGCATCATAGAATCCATTAAAAAAACTCTTGGGGAACTGTTGCAGCAGAAAAGTGGCCATTGGACAAATAAAAAGAAAAGCACTGAGAGAAACCATTAAATGCACAAGTTATGATGCGCTCATAGCCTGTAATTTTCAAAACTCAACTGTCCTTGATCACTGAATTATAACAGCATCTTATTTCACACCATAATGTTACCAGCAAGATTCATAAAAGTGAAGTTCATACTGAAAATCAATGTGACACACCCACTAGTGATGTGTCTAGTATGAGATGTCATCCAGCTCTGATGTTTATGTAACCAAGTAATGCCAAGTAAGTCAAGCTTACCTTAGCTTGTATATCTGTACAAAACATTATTCATTACTAGTGCAGTGTCCGTTCAAAACGTGCCTGTTTGGAATGGGCCGCTGATTGCTCGGCCTCCAGTATTGCTGCTTGCAGCTTTCTCGAGAACCAACTCATACAAACAACTTCACACTCGACACTGCGCTTCCTTGTTTCATAAGCAACACACCTGCCATGACATAGTTGCGTCCCCTAGCAATGCTAGAGTATGCGTGTCATTTGCAAACAGCTGGCTATTTGGGATCAGGCTATGTCCAGGAACGAAAGTTACATCGCTGATGCTTGAAATGTTTGAGTTTGTTACCATGTGTAACATCTCTGGTTTCTCGTTCTTCATCTGTTGAATGTACTGTAGCGGGCGATGGAGAGCGAGCTGTACCCAGCATGCCGTTCAGCGGTGTAACAGTAAATAGGGGTCCCCTCTCAATACACCACACAGTGTGAACATAACGCACTGCTAATAAATATGTCCCGTAGATCTCAAGAGTCCTCAGAAATACACCCGGCAAGTGTGAAGTCGATCAGATGAATGGTTGTAGAGAAAAGGACGTCGAAGTTTGTCGAAGGACAGTCATACACAGGGCTGGTCCTAGCATTTTTACCACAAAAAAGACTCGGCAAAACCAAAAACAGTATTTTTCTTGAAAGAAATTAGAACAAGGGGGCACCCATAATTGTATAAAAAATTCATATCTCAATAATTTTTTCTTAACTTTAATTTCTTGGTGGAGCGGCACCCCCACACTCACACACCTAGTTCAGCTCCAGCTGATAATGATTGGGACTTTGTTCGCAATATTGATCTCTCATTAAATGTAGGGGTGCACTGATTGTGAAATTCTGGGACGACACTGATTATATTATATAGCCGATGCCAATACTGATGTTTTTATGCTGTTGTTTATTTTGTTTCTGTTGTTAGTTATTCCTCCCCTTTTGCCAGGGAAACAAAGAAAACATTATTATTACAATTATTGCACTGTTTTAAAGTCATTAAATATTTCATTACATTATCTTTGAATGAGCACAAATTCAATCATTCAAACAACTTTTAATATAACCCTCTTTCACATGAAAAACTTTTTTTTTTTTTATTCAAAAGCATTTTTAACCTTTTAACACAACATTTAGCCAGTGCAAAATGGATGCAACACAACAGATAAATATCGGCCGCTGCCATCGGTGACTGTCATCTTATTTGCAGATATGCTGATTGCAGTCAACAAGGCGAATATCGTCCGATACCGATGTTTGGCCGATATATCGGTGCATCCCTAATTAAAATATTACCAACCCCTTTTGTCTCTCAACTCAAACCTTAACTTTCTCTCAGAAGGTTCACAGCCCTATTATAAAAGGTAGGAAATAAGCCCAATTGCTTTCAATTACTTGTTTACTTTGAAAATGCAAAAGCTATACTTCATGTGGAGGATGTTATTATAACTCTTATCTGCTCACTCTCCCTTATCACCTTTATCCCCCATCTCTGCTTTCATCTTATCACTTTTTTTTTCATCCTCTCTTTTTTTTCTCCTCCATTTCACTTGTCTTTTGCTCTTTTGCACTTTGAGACACTTTGTAATTTGCATAAGGAATGTCACCTTTTCTCTCAGCAGCAGTGACCAGAGTTGTCCCCCAACCATCTGTTTGTTTGGTGTGTGTGTGTGTGTATGTGTGTACTTGTACATATGTATTTGTGTCTACAGTCGTGTGTGTGTGTGTGTGTGTGTGTGTGTGTGGAGGACTGTCCACCCACTCTGACTTGATATTCAGTGCTAGCTCGTTGCATTGATTATCCGCGTTCACCCTCGCCTCCCTCCTACATCTCAACTCTGCGTCCTTGGCGCTCCCCACCTTCTGGACTCGAGCAGAGGAGTGAGAATATTTGAGGGAAAAATGAGTAATATCTTCGAAAAGATTAGTAATGTAACTTCCGTTCAGTGTTTGTGTCAATGAATCTTTGACATACTCTGTGTTGAGAACGATTCTGTGCGTTTCTGTATTTCTCCTTTTGTTTGATTTCCTTACAGCTTTTTCTTACTCTGCTCAGTCAGTCATCAACAACGCTCTGTGTCCATGGTTTCAAGCGCAGAATGAATTTCCATTTGCCAAAGCTGCGAGCTGTGGACGCAAATCCGCACATTGTATTTTGTATCCCTTTGCGCTGCAACATGCAGCAAAAGCAGGAATGTTGAGTGAAATGTATTGTCCATATTGTCCCATCTGTGACACTCAGTAATCAGTTGATCAAGTGATAAATGTATTGACAAATCAATCAGTAATTGCATCAGTAACTCTCTTCAGATTATGCAGACATTGTTGAAACCAATATAAAGGAATTCAAGGCAAAGATGTTCCCAAGGTTTTTAAATGTCATGCCATGCTGCAAAACAGGGAATGTTTTATTTATTAAGGACTTAATAAATACAAGTCTTGATTGTTCTGTTTTAGCAGTTTGCCCACAAATGTCAAAATTGTATCCTTGATCAATTATTGGTTTGTCAGTTTATTTATCAATTAATTATTGAGTGGCAAGGACCCCATAAGGCTCATTGCATTTAGACCAGTAACTGTTGCTCTGATTATTTTTTAAGGTAATTTGTACATTTTCATTCTTTTTGTTTTCATAAATCACAATTTGTTTTCATATGGAATTACATCACCCATTATCCTGTCTTTCCCCCCTTTTTATGTTCACCTTCTACAAACAAACCCATGTCATTTTTGCTTACAGTACCTTCTGTCTATTCTGCATTGTTTTTTTTTTTGAAGAGATGTGTTGCCCCCTGGTGGCCAAATCATGCAACCATCACCCAATAGCTTGAAGTAATATATAAACATAATGGCTTGATACTTAGGGTATATTTTTTTCTATCTGCTTTTCTATTTTGGTTTTATGCATGTGCATGTCTTTCTTATACCACATCTCCCTGCTGCAGCCTGCGGATATCAGAAGAAACAAGGTCTGTTTCATGTACCCCACTGTATATTTGTTTTTTATCTGTGTGTGCCTCATGTGTTTTAAATATGTGTCTGTGTGTTTGGTGTTTTTGTGTACTTATTGACTGAATAGGTGCTTTCTCTTTCTCTTTTTTGTAGCAGCTTCCGTTGTCAGTTCAGGAGCTTCAGGAAGAGCTGAGGGCTCACAGGGAGATGAACAGTCGCTTGCAGCAACAGCGACAGCAGGGGAACTCTGGCTCCTATCGAGAACTCCATACAGACCAGGACCACAGAGGGGGGCTCAGCCCTGGCCACAGCCCCAGGCAAAGCTCCAGCAACCTGCACAGCCCCGTACCGAAGAATAGCCCGAGAGCCAGCCCATCCAACACCTACAATTCGAGGCAACACGAAGCTGATGTCATCATTCACAGTCCTGGTTATGGCTGTAACACCGCAGTAGCCGCGCAGAGAATCAGCCCTGCCAACACCCTTCAGCCTGGGCCGAGGATCAGCCCAAACCAGCCCCACTACTCTCCCAGCCAAGGTCCGGCGGTAGCGCCCAGCTCTAGTTCACTCCGGCCCTGCAGCCCCTGCCAGGTGCCTGGGTGTGACGGCTTCTCCTCGCCCCCTCCTCTGGATCCGTCAGAGGAGAATTTCTTCCGGCTGCAGTCGGAGCACGAGCGGCAGGCCAAGGAGCTGTTCCTGCTCAGGAAGACCATGGAAGAGATGGAGATGAGAATCGATTCTCAGAAACAAACTCTGGGCGCCCGGGACGAGAGCATCCAGAGGCTGCTGGAGATGCTTCAGGGCCAGGGCCAAAATCAAGGTCAAGGTCAAGGTCAAAGTCAAGGTCAAAGTCAGGGACACTGGGGTCGAGGACAGCGGACAGGCATCATAAGCATGGCAGCGCAGGAGGCTGAAGCGCAGATGGAGAACATGCATGCGAGAGAGGTGGGTTTTTCCTCCTAATTTCTTTGAGTGCTTCAGGGGGTGAATGGTTTTTGTATCTGAATAATTAATCTATAGTTTCAAAGGGGTTTTAACAGTAGGGCTGGGCAGTATGTCGATATTTACTGTATAGTCTTCCACTTTAATATAATCATGGGAGTTTGTTTGATATTGCAAATCATAGCACACAGTCATGTTGCCTGTGTTGACAATACAATACATGTCAGTTTTTCCCCAGAATGAATGTAGAAATACTTGAGAGCTGTATTTTTTAAATGTACATATTCATTGATGAGATTAATTAATAACATTTGGCTGTACAATTGTTATTAATGCATTGTGTTTGTGTGCGTGCGTGTGTGCGTGCGTGCGTGCATGCATGCGTGCGTGCACCTATGAGTGTGTGTCTGTAGGGTGTGGGAGCAGAAAGCAGCTCAGCAGGTCTTATCAATGGGCCAGATTAACATACGGAGAGCTCTAAGCCTGTGTTCAGCCATGCAGTTTTACAATCTGACTCAGTTTGTGTGTGTGTGTGTGTGTATGTGTGTGTGTGTTTGTGTGTGTGTGTGTGTGTGTGTGCGTGCGTGCGTGCGTGTGCTCCTGGGCACATGCTCATATGGAAGTTGGTTATATGCCACTTGTGCATTGTGCATAGCATTTGGCATTTATTCTACAGCATGTGGCATTCATTGAGCTTGTTGTGCATTGGAATAAAAAGATAATTAAATAAGGTTTTCTGCAGCCCATCAACAATTCTCAGTTTAAATACAAGAAAATACATATTTGTTATTAGTATGCCCAGACCTCACTCAAACCTGTTTTTTTCCCTCAGAGTCTAGACTCATCTTGTTTTTTTTAATTTGATTGAGAATTTAAAAGTAAGCCCTCCAGTGAGCAGTGGTGTAGCACAGGTGCGTCTGTATCCTCTGCCAGGAGGGCTCGCAGTAGGCTGCTCTGTGCTCCTCACTCCTGCCTTGTTTATTTTTAACTCCTAAATCTTCTTAGCCTTTAATTTCTCTACCTCTCTGTCAGTGTGTGTGTGTGTTTGTGTGTGTGTTGCATGTCTGTGCATTCCTCTGCTATTGTTTAGGTCGTGATGTCCTTGTTTTTTCTGTGTTGTCTGTCTGCCCATGTCTGCAGTGGCCAGTCAGAATGATGGTGTGTGAGTGTGTGTTTGTGTGTGTGCATATGTGAGCATGCGTGCACATCTGGGGCCTGTCGGCTTAGCGTTTCTAGCGAGGACACTCCCTCGCCGGGCTCCCGGTGGCTGATGGGATATCCACCCGTGCCGGGTGTTTGGTCACTGTGATGATTTTGTCAGAGGGGAGCGTGGGTGTTTCAGCCCATGCTAATGCAACCACTGCTGTGCATGTGTGTACTTGTGTGCGCGTATGCGTCTGTGCGTAAGGGACCTAACCATGCTGTGTGTGTAAGAGGTGAGTACCTGTTCACACACACATACTGTGTGCTGTGCTATTTTTAACTGCTTGACAGCTTAACACATACTGTGGGTGCAGTGGAG
>JAOVVB010255595.1:0-19740 GCA_028570985.1 Heterobranchus longifilis
GGTTTTTCTTCCAGTATTTATTATCAACGACGTGGTAGCGGCCTCCGCACTTCTTCACCAGGTCTGTCATTAACTTAGTTTGGCGGACGAAATCCTCAACTGTCTGTTCTTCGGGCAGCTGGTCGCCATGTGTAAAGACAACTGTCGCATATTTGAATACTTCTTCAGAAAAGTATTGCCGTATTTTGTCGATGACGTCCTTCTCGTGCTCTGTGACTTTCTCCACTCTAAGCACAATGAGAAAAACATGAGGCCCAGGAGCGCACTCTGTGATACACCTCACTATCTCAGGCTTCAGCTCCTCCTCGGATCTATTTGTGTCGAAGAAACCAGGAGTGTCGATCAAAGTGATGCTTCTCCCACTGACAGATCTGGTTTCTGCTTGACATTGTCTTGTTCCAGAGTTAAGAGTATGGTCGATCTTGAACAGTTGCTCCCCAAATATGGTGTTTCCCAGGCTGCTTTTCCCAGTTCCAGTTTTTCCTATGATGACAATTCTCCTTGTGTGTGACACTGAAAGAGAATAATGTCCATCAATTATACTGCACATTTGTCTTTTGGCTTTTTTATGTATAAGAAGATACACATGAGATCAATTACAATTAAAATCTTTATTGGTCAGAAATCAGTTAGTGCTTATGAAATAGTTGCATTCGCATAATAATGAAATGAAGAATGGTATCAATTATCAAAAATTCAAGGTATTAAGCAAAGAAGTCTAAACAGACTTACACAAAGTTTGATAAAAGTCTACAAGAGGGCCATCAGCTCCCAGAACTCTAGTAAGTCCCTCAAAAGATTTATTTTTCTCTCTGGTAACTTTACAGTATTATTATTATTAATATAATTATTATTTCAGGGTGGTCTCATTCCCTGTTTGTAGCAATGACTAGTTATGACGAGTTATTTTGTTGCCTAAACATACCGAATTAGTCCCATTTCACAACGTTAATCGCGATGTTAATGACGTGTGTATCACATGACCGGGACATTTACCTAAACTGGTATTAGGAATTTTAATGCGATTTTATTGCAATCCCAGTGTTTTTTTACTAACTCGTTTTGTAGCCTAAACCTAATAAAGTGTTGTTGTTGTCTAAACCTACCGAATTATTCCCGTTTCAAAATGTTAATCGCGATCACACGACCGGGCCACGTATTTATTATTTTTTATGAGAATGAGAAGGTTTGGCAGCATGAGTGCCAACTATTATTTCTTAAAGCATATACAAAGGCACGTTTCTGAAGCAATAAGTCAACTTACTGTACATCCGCTGTATTAAAGATTGATTGATTGATTGAGCCAGGTATGCCAGTGATAAGATTATCACTCATCGATCTGTAATGAAGAGTTTTCTCTCAGACTTCCATTTTCCATATCTAGATAATAATTTCTGAGTTCCTCATTTTCAAATAGTTTTGCATCAGTCGTTTCCATAAATCTTTAATCTCTGTTTGCCACCATAGACATAATAACGATGGACAGAGTAAGAGTGATGTCACCCATTGGACTGTGGACTTGAGCCTCAAGATTGGCCACTTCCTGATCGCCATCTTGCGCTTTTACAACTGGACATTACATTACCAGGTCAAGGGGCGGAGGGGGGGTGACACAGCTGACGCGGGGTATGAAGCTCAAAATCTTGGAATAATGAGGGATTTGACAGTCATTTACTGGAGTACTATGGAGTACTGCGATTTACTTAATAGAGGCTTAACAGGTTAAACATTAGCCGACTGCATAAGTAATTTAGCCAACCTGTTTATGGTCTTTGGATTGAATACAGTATAATAAAAGCAAATGCTTTTGCCCTTAGCTCATGGCAGTAATGTGTTTTTCTACATCAGCGCTGATAACACCATTATTCCTAGACGTGGGAATGTATTTCTCCTTCCTTCTACAATTACCAGTTCTTACACCCTTGTTTCCCACAGTGTTATTAAGCGCCAACAGGAACAGGTAAATATTTTATCAGTACCTGTTTAATACAACAAAATTACCCTGTAAATCTCAGGCCATATTATAGAGTTTTACCAAAGATGTATGGCAGCCATCTAAGTTTAGGACCTGCACACTGTAAAAAAAATATTTGAAACAAAACAGCTATTATTTTAATTCCTGCATCTTGCAACTTAATGTGCCAGTGCTCAGTCCTGATAGGAATAACATAAAGAAATTAACTTACCGTCCATGTTGTCAAAAGTGAAGTTAGAATGGTGTGCCATTATAGACGAGGGTGACAAGAATGCCTGAGTGTATGTGAATACGTTCCTTCCTCTTATCTTCTCTGAGTTTGGATGCCTGATTTGTTGCACAATGGGCCAAGTCCAAAAGTCCAAATGTTTTAAATGTTATCAGTGGGTGGAGCATGTGACACTACTCATGATTTCGTTAACCAACTTAACGTCCATGCTGTCAAAAGATAAGTAAGTGTGGAGTAACAATCAGAGTGAGAAGACTGCCAGTCTGTATGTAAATCACTTCCCTTTATCTGTAAGTCCAAAAACAAAGCACACTGAGTGTTTTCGCGCACATCCATTTTGCATACCTCACTTCACGCTATAACCTCCATTGAACAGAAATATCCCATCACATGTTTTTTGTTTAATGGTAATCTGATCACAGAAAACCCATATTGGACTTCTTTTAATCAAATGCAATTGCATGCCTTAATATACAGCTTAGTATCCATCATGAAAACACTGACCATGGACCAAACAAAGTACCACTGCAAGCTAAAACTGTATTTCAGATTTATTTTCAAATGTATCACTTCTGCAAAATGTTTATATCACATTTGCCAAAAATATGAATGGGTGGAGGAGGGTCATATCAATTTTAAGAGGACTACAGTTTGACAGCAATGATATGATTGGCTCTTGGAGATCATGGCAAGTTTTGAAAGCGCCCGTAGTCAGCTGATTGAGTTGGAAGAAAGAGAGAATGAATCAGAAGCATAAAGGTCTTCCTGAATGAACTTCCACTTAGCTTAATTTCAATCAGGAGAGACATAATTTGATAGTGAAATAAATGTGTCGTATTATTTATTTGAGGTGTTTGGAGTGATGGGGGAGTTATAGTTCCTCTTTTTTCCTTCTTCCTCTTCCTAAACATTTTCGACTGGTTTTCATTGATAAATAATAATCAAGTGTGGTTAAAAAAGACATATTATGAAAAACTCAAATTTTCAGTGCTTGTGCACATGCATTTGGGCATCTGCAGAAGGGCTGTCAAAGTTATATATATGTCAAAAATGAAGTTCGACTATTCTTTCTAAAAAACACACTGATTCAAACCAATTCTATTTTTGCGCATTACGTCCATAACTACGTGTGGCCTATATGTGTAGGCTATTTGTTTCAACATAAACATGTCTTTTAAAAGATCTACATACTGACACATTAGGCCTGCAAAATAAACAGATAAAATAATATAACTATACCATAAATCTTAGTGGCAATCCTTAAGATATTAGTCCAGGTTGATTTGGCGACACTATTTACCAGTAGTAATGGAAAATATGGTTTAATCAAATCAATACAACTGAAGCCAGCACAATAATATGTGGGGTTTTTTTCTAGAATTTTATTTAGACTATTGTCAGCATTTTAAGTTTAAAAAAACAAAAATATCCCAGTTTTTCATGTGATGTCATTGCGTGCAGATTGCATTGTTGTCTCCCCAGTGGTGCAATCAGTAGGCCTACGTCACCTTCTCTGAGGATAAAAAGGTCCAGCGTTTGAATCCCCGAATAATCGTTTGGTTGAAGAGTAGGTAGACTTTTAGTCGACCAAGAGTTTCTTTGGTTGACTACAGGCCTAATTCATTTATGGTATGTTTTCTGCTTGGACCCCAGTCATTCCCACTTGTGGCTATATTTCGGGTTGTTTTTGTTGTATTTGTGGTTGTAAAGTTTTATTGTACATGGTACAAAATAATGTAATGTATTGTTAGAAGTTTACCCTTAGGGGTTCCCATACAAAAAAACAGGAAAAGGCCTTTTTTAAAGTCTCTGCTCTTAGATTATAATGTAATATTTGTCTCATGATGTAATAACTTATCACATTATGCACAAACCTGTTATTATATCATGTGCTCATGGTTTTATGTGCTGTTTATTACATTATGAGATTGTATTACGTTTAAATTATTACATTAACATTGATTACATTATGAGTTGCTACAGAGCTTAATTATCTTTGATGAACCATTCATGAATTACTTCACCAAATACAACTTTATTTTTGTCACACGTTTCAATTTATTCATCATATTTGCCTTGGTCACATATTGTTACTGTATCCATAAAGAACCACAACTATTTTTGTTTGAACTTCAGAAGGCATGTCTAACAAAATGAAGTTGTACATACATTCAATGATATTTTCTGGTTAGCTTTTGCAGGAAACAGCAACCAGTATTTTAAGGGAAGACAGAAATACAATCAACAGCGTAGACAAAATCCTAACTATGAAAAATGAAAAAAACCTTTACTCAACAACACATCAGTCCAAAACTCTGCAGTTAGCTCATGAAATATAAATAAGCAACTAAAGTTTGAAGCTCAGACAAGAACTGCAACCTATTACATGTTACACATGAATAAACATAATCAGCTCAGTGGTTAAAGATTAGAACAAGATTTTCAAGCAACCAACAGCTTTAACATGGGTTTGGTATAAAAAGAAATATGTTCGATATTAATAAACATAATCAGTTAAAGATAGTTTAAAACAAGGTTTTCATTAATCTACTATCTATCTTATTATTATTGCATGGAAATCTGCTTTCCCATGCATGAAAATGAACAAATCTTTTCATATTTCCAGTCCCAAACTGCCCCAACTGGCTCTGTGGGCTAATAGTCTTGATAGTGGTGCTACAGCAACCATCTTAAGTTTAAAACTTCATAACAACATTCATAACAAATCTGTCATACGTGCTAGCACTGAGTTTGAGCCCCGGGTGAGGCAGAATAAACATGCTGATGCCTACTCTGGCATTGTGCTGTGTGAATTAGAGACATATGATTTCAAAGATGTTTTTAATTTAATACATTTTTAATAATTATGGTCCAGACAGTTCTGTGGATGGACCCTCATGTATTTCTCATTTGACTTTTTCATCTTCGTCCTTCTCCTTCATTTTCCTCCTCAAATTGCCCAACACCGACTCACTGCTGCTTGCAGCTGAAAGCGTTTTTTAACTTTGACCGTGGTCGTCTTTCCGAATCATCATTTTCTTCATCTGAGCCAGACGGAGCTTCACCCATGACGGCCCCTGCTGCCTTCTTCACTGCATCCAATAGATTGTCTGCTCCCTCAGCTGCATCGAATCCTGCAAAACCTCCTTTCAACAGTCCCGTAAGTGGATTTGCTGCTATTACTTCTTGTGATCCTTCTGCTCCTTCATTTTTAAGTGCTGAAATCCCTCCCATGAATACACCCAGAAAAGCTGACAACACTGCACCTGTTGCAGCCCCTGCCAGTTGGATCAACATCTTTAGAACTACGTTGCCCTTAGCCTTCTTTCTGATCTCTTCTTCTGACATGTTTCCTGATGACTGTCTAATGCGCTCCTCCTCTTGTTGTATTTTTTCCTCCACTGCTTGTAGCATCTCATTGGTGTAGCAGCCTCCATTGTTTGCCAGCAATGTCTCGTCTATTGTGTTCAGTAGCTCCTCCACCTGGAACTTGTTGCTCCTGTATTCATCCGTTGGGTTTTGGTTCCAGTATTTGTTATCAATGACATGGCAGCGGCCTCCACACTTCGTCACCAGCTCACTCATAATTGTGTTCTGGTGGACATAATCTTCAATTGTTTCTTCTTCAGGGAGCTGGTCGCCATGAGTAAAGAGAACTGTTGCATATTTAAATACTTCTTCAGAAAAGTATTGGCATATTTTTGTGATGACAGCCTGCTCGTGCTCTGTGAGTTTCTCTACTTTAAGCACAATGAAAAAAACATGAGGCCCAGGAGCGCACTCTGTGATACAGCTCACTATCGCAGGCTTCATCTCCTCCTCAGATCGAGCGGTGTCAAATAAACCAGGAGTGTCGATCAAAGTGATGGTTTTTCCATTGAAATCTTTGGTTTCTGCTTGACATTCTCTTGTTTCAGAGTTGACGGTATGGCCGACATTGAACTGTTTCTCCCCAAATATGGTGTTTCCCAGGCTGCTTTTCCCAGCTCCAGTTTTTCCCAAGACGACAATTCTCAATGTGTTTGATGCTGAAAGAGAATAATGCCCATCAGTTATACTGTACATTTGTCTTTTGGCTGTTTTCATGTATAAGAAATGAGAGTACAGCAATTTACTTATGAGAGATTTACCAGGTTAGTCATTAGCCTGCTGCCTAGGCCATTTAGCCAACCAGTTTATAGTCTTTGGATTAACTACAGTACAATAAACACGAATGCTCTGATCGTCATTGATAACACCATTATTCCCAAACTTCAGTTTTGTTTTCCAATACTGTAGCCAGTGGGTAGCGAGTATTTAAAAAATATGTATTTCTCCTTTCTTCTAAAATGCACAATTTGGGGATGCACAATTATTTCGGCACGTCATCGGTATTGGCAGATAAAGATAAGAGGAAAGTTATGGATCCTGTGCGTTTCTCTGGTATAATGGATAAAACTCTCTGGCTTGTTTGCACTTCTTTAAACCAATCACAATCGCCTTGATGGCCTGGGATGCAGCTATCGTGCCTCTGCAAAATATTGTTTATATATATATATATATATATATATATATATATATAATTCAGAACTTGACGTTTTCAGCGTGTAGATTTGTAACTTGGAGGTTGTTGTTTCCTGTAGCAAAGGGATTTTGAGAACGGTAACATGAAGGGGAAGGGACTTCCTGCACGTCTCTGCGTTATATTTTATGTCTGCATGCATCTCCCAGTGGGCCATCACGATAGTTGGCATAATAATATGTTAATTCCACTACAGGAGAGACTTGATGTTCACTGCATTCGGGGGAAAGAAATGCGTGCGCATATCGTCACCATCAATCGGCCAAAACGAGTTGGAAAATATCAGCATATGGGATGTTTACACAAATTTTCACTGTAAATCTCTATTATAAATCTGTATTATAAAGTGTTACCAAATATCAATTACAGCCATCTTAGTTTAGGACCTGCACACTGTAAAAAATATATTTTTTTAAAAATGGCTATTTAACTTTCTGCATTTTGCAACTTAATGTGCAGTATTCATTCATGACAGAAATAACTGAAAGAAATGAACTTACCATCCATGTTGTCAAAATTGAAGTCACTGTGGAGTAACAATTAGTCAGAGTGATGAGACTGCCAGTCTGTATGTGAATACATTTCATCCCTGTATTTTCAGGGGTTTTTAACATCTGATTTGTCAATGGCCAAAGTCCAAATGTTTCAAATGTTATCAGTGGGTGGAGCATGTAGTGGCATATTGTATGCCTTGGTAAACTGATTTTGAAAACACAGAAAACTGTTGGACTCATTTACATCAAATGCATTTGCAGGCCTTGGTATCCAACTTAATATCCACCATGAAAACAATGACCATGGACCAAACAAAGTAACCTGCCACTGTCAGCTAAAACGTTATTCTGTTATTTCCAAAAATTGCCAAATATGCATGAATATAATCAGTAAAACACTGGTGTCCACAGATTTTCTCAGAAGCAGGATTGCAAATGAAAAAGGGAAATGTCTTCTGTGGACATTATCACATCATCACATCATACTAGGTTTTTTAAATAATCCCCCAACATTTTTTGTCCAACTTAGCTGGGGACAATTTCCCATGTGGTAATTGTGCCCAATGCAGTGCTACACACTGGTACGAATGTTCCACATTAAGGAACATAACGGTCTCCTGCAGAACTAAATATGTAATCTACCTTTTGAAATGTCCTTGTGGGCTAGCATATATTGGCGAAACTAAATGTTTATTTTAAAGCAGCATCAGAAATAAAGATGTTAAATCCCTGGTGGCCAGACACTTTAATGCAGCTGGCCATGATGTTTGTTCCCTTAAATTTCTAGGCATAGAAATAGTAAATGTTTTAAAAAGAGGTAGAGATAGGGACAGATCTTTATTAGAGAGCCTTTTGGATCCACAAACTTCAAACTGAGAGTCCTAAGGGTTTAAATGAAGACATGTTGTTGGGTTGCTTCTTATGATCAATTTTCTATCTGATTCCCTACCACATACTGCAGATTTAGATTAGCTAGACGTGTTTTTGTTTTATCACATTCTCTCCGAAAACATTTTAATCCTGTCTCATCTCGTCAATGAAAACAAACATACATTTCGTCACAGTTTTTATTATCAGAGATCTATTTTGAACTCGTCATCATCTTGTCTTTGTCATGGGAAAATTCAATCAATCAAACTTCATTTGTTTCGCACCTTTCATACAGGTTAATGCAGTTCAAAGTACTTCACAGATGATTGACATACAGATAAAACAGAAATATAGACCGTAAAACCATGAACAGACAATAACAATAATTTAATTAAATTAAACTGAGAAACTACTAGAGACCAATGCAAAAAAGGTTGTTGATGAACAGCTGGCCACGATGTTTGTTCCCTTAAATTTCAAAGGAGGAAGAAGAGGGATCTGCACACCAAAAAGCTCCCGTTCAGTTTTATTTTTATTTTTATGTGTAACGTTTCGAGCGTAGTGCTCTTCCTCAGTCCGCTTTAAAAAAATAAAAACCTAGTGCAGGGTCACTAGATAAAATGTGCAAGTTTTTAATTACACACTCCTTAATCTCATTTGATAACAGAGAAAAAGTCGTAAGCCAACACGATTTTTGAGTGCCTCAGAGGGAGGTTTAGGGACTCATCAATTGTTTCTGTCAACGTTTGTCACTTTGTTAAAACTCCACCACCTGATCATTGTAGCCTCTAACTGATTACACAAAACCTGAGCTTGTTTTTCAAATCCAAAATCTGCCCTGCAGATTATTTTACAGTTAAGATGATCAGTTATAGTTATCTAATGAGATTAAGAAGTGTGTAATTAAAAAGTGGCACATTTTATCTCGTGACCCTGCACTAGGTCATTCTTTTAAAGATTTGCACATATTTGCTAACAAGCTTGCCAGGAACCTTAGGGACACCTTGGTTAGAGCTGACTATGTTCCTCCTCAACATTGTTTTGTCCAACTTAGCTGGGCAGAATTTCCCATGTGGTAATTGTGCCCAATGCAGTGCTACACACTGGTACAAATGTTCCACATTAAGGAACATAACGGTCTCCTGCAGAACTAAATATGTAATCTACCTTTTGAAATGTCCTTGTGGGCTAGCATATATTGGCGAAACTAAATGTTTATTTTAAAGCAGCATCAGAAATAAAGATGTTAAATCCCTGGTGGCCAGACACTTTAATGCAGCTGGCCATGATGTTTGTTCCCTTAAATTTCTAGGCATAGAAATAGTAAATGTTTTAAAAAGAGGTAGAGATAGGGACAGATCTTTATTAGAGAGCCTTTTGGATCCACAAACTTCAAACTGAGAGTCCTAAGGGTTTAAATGAAGACATGTTGTTGGGTTGCTTCTTATGATCAATTTTCTATCTGATTCCCTACCACATACTGCAGATTTAGATTAGCTAGACGTGTTTTTGTTTTATCACATTCTCTCCGAAAACATTTTAATCCTGTCTCATCTCGTCAATGAAAACAAACATACATTTCGTCACAGTTTTTATTATCAGAGATCTATTTTGAACTCGTCATCATCTTGTCTTTGTCATGGGAAAATTCAATCAATCAAACTTCATTTGTTTCGCACCTTTCATACAGGTTAATGCAGTTCAAAGTACTTCACAGATGATTGACATACAGATAAAACAGAAATATAGACCGTAAAACCATGAACAGACAATAACAATAATTTAATTAAATTAAACTGAAAAACTACTAGAGACCAATGCAAAAAAGGTTGTTGACGAACATTTTTCATCATAGTTTTCGTAAATGAAATTAACACTGCATTAAATGATATTTTCTGCTTAGCTTTTGCTGCAGGAAACAACAACCAATATTTTAAGGGCAGACAGAAATACAACCAACAGTGGACACTTGTTTGATTAAAATAATTTTAAAGATCCTATCTGTGAAATGTTTTAAATGATTTGATTTGTCTTGTTTGTGTGACAGTTTACAGAACATTCACTCAACAACACACCAAACCAAAACTCTGTTTAGCTTGTGAAATAGAAATACACACCTAAAGTTCTGCAGTACAAGTACAACCTGTTACATATTACATATGAATAAACATAATCAGCTCAATGGTTGGAGATGTGGAACAGGATTTCCATGCAACCTACAGCTTGAACATGGGTTTGGTTTCAAAAGAAATACATGTTAGATAGGAATGAACATAATCAGTTGGTTATATATTGATTAGAACAACGTTTTCATTATAATTCAGGAAGATGACATTTTTCTGTTACATTTTCTGCCTCTTCTTCAAATATCAGTTGTTACAATAGTTTTGAAACTCTTTAACTCTGACTGGTACTTCATCTAATACAGATAGAGCTTTATTCTTGAAAGTCATTGCTGTCTCCTTTGCCTTTTTCCAAAGTGTGTTTTCTCCCTCAGCTGTTCCTACTGCTTTTAGTGCTCCTGCTCCTTTCTTTAAAAAAGTGGCAACTCCTCCCTTCACTACTACACCAAACAAAGCTGATAGCAATGCACCTGTTGCATCCCCTGCCAGTTTCATCAAGAGCTCTGTACATACTCTGCCCTTAGCCTGCTCTCTGATCTCTTTCTCCGACATGTCTCCTGATGACTGTCTAACGTTCTCCTCCTCTTGTTGTATTTCTTCCTCCACTGCTTGTAGCATCTCATTGGTGTAGCAGCCTCCATTGTTTGCCAGCAATGCCTCGTCTATTGTGTTCAGTAGCTTCTCCACCTGGAACTCATTGCTCCTGTATTCATCCGTTGGGTTTTGGTTCCAGTATTTGTTATCAATGACGTGGCAGCGGTCTCCGCACTTCTTCACCAGATCACTAATCATCTCATTCTGGCGGACAAAATCCTCAATTTTCTGTTCTTCCTTGAGCTGGTCACCATGAGTAAAGACAACTGTTGCATATTTGAATACTTCTTCAGAAAAGTATTGGTGTATTTTGTCGATGACGTCCTTCTCGTGCTCTGTGATTTTCTCCACTCTAAGCACAATGAGAAAAGCATGAGGCCCAGGAGCGCACTCTGTGATACACCTCACTATCGCACACTTCTCCTCAGATCGTTCTGTGTCGAAGAAACCAGGAGTGTCGATCAAAGTGATGCTTCTTCCATTGACAGATTTGGTTTCTGCTTGACATTCTCTTGTTTCAGAGTCCAAACTGTGTGCGATCTTGAACAGTTTCTGTCCACATATGGTGTTAGCCAGGCTGCTTTTCCCAGTTCCAGTTTTCCCCAACATGACAATTCTTCTGTTTGACACTGAAAGAGAATAATGTACATCAATATTACTGTGCATTTGTATTTTGGCTGACAGACACTATAGTTATTTTTTAATAATGAAGATTTATTTGTTTCCAACAACAATTACAACAACAATATATCGGTATCGGCCAAATTGTAATTGTAAATATCAGTATCGGCCCAAAATTTCAGTATTTGTGCATCCCTAGTTAAAATTCATAATGAAAATGGAAACCAGTTAGTATGGTACCAATGCATAAAAAGTAGCCCCCAAGCAAATGATCATGCAAATATTATGTATCTAATCTCTTTTAACAGTATCAATCACTGTTCAATAATATAAGATGATCTATTTTGGTAGAGGGTATCTGTTATTACACCCTGTCTAGGGGTGGCCAAGACACAACATGAAAAACACTCTTCAGGAGTAGTCTTATGGAGTACAGCAATTTATTTATATGGAACTTAACAGGTTAAACTTTAGACTGTTACATAGACAATTTAGCCAACAGTTTATGGTCTTTGGATTGAATACAGTACAATAAAAAAAATAATGATTTTGTACTTTGCTCATAGCAGTTATGTATTACTTTATAGGTTCTGCAGACTATCAGTGCTGATAACACCATTAATCCCAAACTTCAATTTTGTTTCCCAGTACTTGATCACATGGGTACTCAATATTTACGAAAAATATTTGTCCTCTGAAATGCAAAATTGTTAATCCCTAGTTCTCCATAGTCTTATTATCTTCCATTGTAGCTACATGTAAGTACTAATAAGAACATTACACTGTAAATCTCAGTATGTATTATAAAGTGTTATCAAAGATCTGACTATCGCAGCCATCTACGTTTAGACCTGCACACTGTAAAGAATGATTTTAAACAAAACAGCTATTATTCCAATGTCTGCATTTTGCAACGTAATGTGCAGTAATTGAAAGAAATCAACTTACCCTCCATGTTGTCAAAAGTGAAGTCTCTGTGGAGGAACAATGGGTCTGAGCGAGAAGACTGCCGGTGTGGATGTGAATAAGTTCCCTGTGTGGACAGCTGATTTGTTGATGCACCATGGACAAAGTCCAAAAACAAAGCACACTGCAGGTGTTTTCACACACGTCCATTTTGCATGCCTCACTTCACACTATAACCTCCATTGAACAGAAATATCCCATCACATGTTTTTTGTTTAATGGTAAACTGATTGTGGGAACATGACCATGGACCAAACAAAGTACCAATGTCAGCTAAAACTCAGTTTGGTCAGCATGCTTTTGCTTTGCTAGTACAGACCCAAAAAAGGTAACTAAGGGATACTGATGATTGATAATTTTTGCATAATTAACAATCATCAGTATCCCTTAGTTACCTCTGACCAATCACATGCAAGACAATGCAACTGTGAGGAATAGTAATACCCACAGTAAAATAGATTTCAAGACCCTACTCATGTGACCTGATATGACCTGTTTGGCTTATGATTTTAACTTATTTCTTACATGATTTTGTGTAAAAGCAATTCACAATCAAATATTAATAGTATGAATAATATATAATGTTAAAGTTTCAACATTTTCTTTCATATTTCAAACACATCTGTATCAGTATCCATAGGAACTGCTTGTTCACAACTGCACAAAGACAGTGTCTATACTATATATATATCGTAATATATATTACTGACACAGAGTCATTATTGTCTTATAGTATCAACAAGAAGGATTGTGGTCTTGGGAAAAGTTGGAGCCGGCAAAATGATTCACTCACTTCCAGAACAAGTGAATATAAAGCAGAAGCCAAATCTGTCAGTGGAAGAAGCATTGGATCTGCACTCCTGAGATGTAATATAAACCTTCCATACTTTATTATTGAAGTCCTTAAAACAAAATTGTACCTCAAAAGGTAGGCTACATAAAAAACGTATGTACATTAAAAAAATACAGTTATGGTATAAAATACCAACAAAAAGTAAATAAATAAACCTGTGTGATCAGAATAGTATTCAACTGGAAAACTTAAATATATAGGCGCAACAGCTTAAAATGCATTAAAATGGCTATCAGAAGTAATTAATAATTATCCAAAATTATTTAATTTACATCAAATCCTTGTGGGGTACCACCCTGAAAGACAGGAAAAGGATACCCAATTAGTTAATTTAGTCTCCTAAAATATACTAAACTATACATTTGGAACTCTGGTTCATAATTAAATTAGTAATTACAACTACAATTACCATATCAATAACTAGTAAAGTTTGAAGGATTTTGGAATTGGCAGCATTCACTCTTGTGCAACATTAAATAGGCAGCATGTATATTCAAAAGCATTTATTGCTTAATTGATGAAAGCAAAATCAGATAAGTCTTTATTGTCTCCCCTACATTTTACATTACAGACTACAGTTAGTATTCAGTAACACACGCACCCACACAAGTCTGCAAAAGCCATAATGTTTAATATTGCACAGATTCCCTACCAGATATTACACATCTCAACGAAACCATAATGTTAAATATTGCACATTCACAAACTGAATCATAATGTAAATGAAAATGAAAATATAGTTTCAACAGGAGACAGAAATACATCCAACAATGTACACTGGTTTGATTAAAAGCATTTTTAAAGATCTTATCTATGACACGTTAAAACAATTTTATATTTGTGGTTTGTGGTTATAGTTTACAGTGTGCGTACATCCACTAAACAACACATCAAACAGATGCTCTGTGGTTAAGATAGAATTGTATTTATCCAGAAGACTGCTGTGCAGCAGTTACCATATCATGTAGGAAAGAGTGCAAGTATAAAATAGCAATACGGTGCAAATCCATAATATATACAGTGCCAAAACAGTTTACCACTAGGGATCATAAAATATAATCAGGTTAATGGTAAGGATCAGTCCAGGTGGATTGCATACACACATGTACAATAAGGGTGTATGTAATTCAGAAAACAATAGCTCATTTTTTAGTTTTAAGCTCAGACAAGAAGTTGACATAATCAACTCAATGGTTGAAGATTGATTAGAACAAGATTTTTGTGCAGATACGATTTTGTAATGATAGTCCCGGCTCATTATAGATTTTAACTCTCTTTAGTCTTTGGCTGTGATAGTCTACTCAAAACAATCAAACAATCATTATCTAAGACAGATAGCACTTCATTCTTGACAGCCTCTGCTGCGCTCTTTGCTGCCTCCCATGGTGTGTCTGCTCCCGCAGCTGCATGATATCCTGTAATACCTCATTTTCCCGCTCCCACTACTGCAGATGCCGCTGCGCTTAATGCTGCTCCTCCTGCTGCTGCTGCTCCTACTATTGCTCCCCCTGCTCCTGCTTGTATAGGCATTAAAACTACAACTACTACGTTAACCATCCATACTACACCAAAAAGAGCTGACCTTTTAATTATATATTCTCTCCCCCTTCTTTAAGAGTCAGGGCCCATTAAAGGTTTTGAGTGTGTTTTAGCTTTGGCTCTATCTGTTTTAAAGACAGAACCCTTCTTGACAGCTACTGCTGCCTTCTTTGCTGCTTCTCGTGGTGTGTCTGCTCCCTTGGCTGCATTGTACCCTGTAATACCTCCTTTCACCGCTCCCACTGCAATGCGTGTCACTGCAATTAGGCCAAATGGCATTCCAGCTGCTCCATCTGCTAAAACTGCGACAATGTTTCCAACCATCCCTCCTACACCAAAAAGAGCTCCTAACAACACACCTGTTGCAATACCTGTCAGTTTGATCAAAAGCTTCTTTAATACTCTGTCCTTAGCCTGCTTTCTGATCTCTTCCTCTGACATGTCTCCTGATGACTGTCTAATGTTCTCCTCCTCTTGTTGTATGTCTTTCTCCACTGTTTGTAGCATCTCATTGGTGTAGCAGCTTCCTTTGTTTGCCTCAGTTATCTTGTCTATTGTGTTGAGCAGCTCCTCAACCTGGAACTGGTTGTTTCTGTATTCATCCTGCTGGTTCTTCCAGTGTTTATTATCAACGACGTGGCAGCGGCCTTCACACTTCTCCATCAGATCACTCACAAGCTGATTATTGCAAACAAAATCTTCAATTGTCTGTCCTTCACCGAGCTGGTCACCATGAGTAAAGACAACTGTTGTATATTTGAAAGCTTCTTCAGAAAAATATTGGCTTATTTTAGTGATGACAGCCTGCTCTTGCTCTGTGAATCTGTCAACTTTAAGCACAATGAGAAATGCATGAGGCCCAGGAGCGCACTCTGTGATACAATTCATTATCTCAAGCTTCATCTCCTCTTCAGATCGATCTGTGTCGAAAAAACCAGGAGTGTCGATCAAAGTGATGCTTCTCCCATTGACAGATTTGGTTTCTGCTTGACATTCTCTTGTCTCAGAGTTGACAGAATGGCCGATCTTGAACAGTTTCTCTCCAAACACAGTGTTTCCCAGGCTGCTTTTCCCAGTTCCAGTTTTCCCCATCATGATAATTCTCCTTGTGCTTGACACTGAAAAAGAATAATATCCATCAATAATACTGCACATTTGCATTTTGGCTGTTTATATGTATACAAACATGTGCTCAGTTACAATACAAATCCTCATTGTCAAATATCACATGAAAAGGGAAACCAGTTGGGAACGAAGAATGGAGTAAATACTTTTTTTTTTTAAGTAGCTCACAAGCAAATTATCAAGCAAATATCATGCATCTAATCTCTTCAAACAGGGGCGTCACAATTGCTGAGCTTTTGATTTCAATCATGGAAATCAAAAGCAGGATCTGCGATTCTCACACTGTACCCTGAACTCTGAACTATTTGGTGATTTGCAATCTCATTTGTGTGCTATCTCCATTTAAAAATCAATTGCGCGTCTACATCACTTTGTATGGTATTGTGTCACCGCTGACAGGGACTTCGTGGTGCTTTCAGGTGCACCTCGCAAACTCAAGCTGTTGTTGTAAAGTACCCTTCAGCCATCTAGTGGCTCTTTTTTAATAGTTTGCTCCCAATCCCAAAATAACAAACAAATAAAACTAACAAGGTATAACAAATATAGCTTCACAGAAATAAAGAAAATAAAATTACACGATTACTTTCCCTAACTAAAATAAATAAGAGAAAACAAGAACAACAGAAATGCCAGCCCATCCCTACAAAACAAAACCATCAGCAGTTCTGCATTATTATCTTCCACTGTACATTTAAGTATCTGTAGGAATGGGTAAATATTTGACCAGTACCTGAGCAAAAGCTACACTGTAAATCTCAGTATGTATTAGAAAGTGTTACCAAAGATCTGACTATGGCACCCATCTAAGTTTAGCGTACTGTAAAAACAAAAAAAAGATTTAAAACAACAATTTCAATTCGCACCTTGCAACTTAATGTGCAGTCCTGACAGAAAAAAATGAAATAAATTAACTTACCATCCATGTTTTTAAAAGGGAATTAACTGAGGAGCGACATTAGTCTGAGGTACAAGACTGCCAGTGTGTAAGGGAATACGTTCCTTTTTATCTTCTCTGAGTTTGGACACACAAGGGACAAAGTCCAACAAAGCACACTGGCGTGCCAGACTTCTTTCTTATCAAATGCATTTGCAGGCCTTAGTATACAGCATAATATCTCTCATGAAAATAATGACTGTGGACCAAACAACACTGTCAGCGACTTTGGTCAGTATTATTTCCAAATGTATATCTACTGCAGAAAATATTTTTATCACATTGCCAGTACAGACAAAACCAGACCAAAAAAACATGAAATAATTTCTGCATAAATATCATCAGTAATAAAACTTAACAGTGGTATCCACAGACATTTTCTGCTCAGCCTGGTCTCACAAAATGGCATATTTGTTAAGTCATTTTGTGTGTTATCACAACACATTCTTTACTTTTGGCATGTGTCATTACACACCATGGGGCTTTCAACTGTAAACCCATCTGACAAAGGACTTTCACCCAGGAGACCTGTGTTTGTGTCCCGTGGGAAACCAAAAGTCAGCGTTGAATTATTTACATTGCACTTACCTACATAACTTAATTTATGTAACAAACATACTTATTTTAACCCAAACCACAAAACAAAAGTTTTGTTGCCTAATGCTGGCCTTACACCAAATGACTTTTCAAGCAATTTTCACAGATATATATGCCATTTGTCGTAGGAAATGGGTCCAATTTAGCTCAGCTTAAGGCTGCTGTGAAGAGCTGGTTGTCAGCAAACTTCCTGCTGCTAAACTCAGCAAAGACTGAGATGATGGTCGTCGGACCGGCGAGACTGAATCATCAGTATGATCAGTTTACTCTGTCTTTGGATGATTGTGTTATTCATTGCAGGGACAGAGTAAAACATCTTGGAGTGCTTTTTGATCAAACACTTGTTCGATTTACATATTAAAGAGGTGACAAAAGTGACATTCTTTCATCTTAGAAGAATTGCCAAGATTCGATCAATCCTGTTGTTAACTGATGCTGAGGTTTTTATCCATGCCTTTGTAACATCTAGGTTGGAGTATTGTAATGTTCTTCTGTCGGGTTTGCCTAACAAGTGTTTTCGAGGTCTGCAGATGGTGCATAATGCAGCAGCTCGTATTTTGACCGGATCATCTAAATACGATCATATTTCTCCCGTGCTGGCCTCTCTTCATTGGCTCCCTGTCCAGGTTAGAGCAGATTTTAAGGTGCTGCTGCTAACCTATAAAATATTAAATGGCATTGCACCAACATATTTAACTGACCTGGTGAAACCTTATGTGCCTACACGGTCACTGCGTTCCCAGGGGACTGGTCTGTTGTGTGTCCCAAAGGTAAAAAAGAAGACGGTGGGTGAGCGGGCTTTTTCGTTCTGTGCACCAACACTATGGAACCGTCTTCCGTTAGTCATTGGACAGGCATGTTCGATTGAGGTGTTTAAAGCAAAGCTCAAAACCCACTTGTTTACTGTTGAATATGAACCTGAGGTTGTTTTGCTGTATTTTGGTGTCCTGTTTTTTATTCCTGTAATCTAATTTGTTATCTGTTTTATATTGCCATCTGTTTTTAAAATTGTTATCTGTTTTTACACTCTGTAAAGCACTTTGAATGAAAGTGCTTAATAAATACATTTATTATTATAAAAATAATAAGAATTATTATTATTATTATTATTACACCAATGAGATGCTGCAAGTGGTGGAGAAAGAAATACAACAGCACGCACGCATGAAATCATGTAAGAAATAAGTTAAAATCATAAGCCAAACAGGTCATATCAGGTCACTTGGGCAGGGTCTTGAAATATCTTTTAACTTAAACTCTGGGTATTACTATTCCTCACAAGTTGCATTGTCTTGCATGTGATTGGTCAGAGGTTACTAAGAGGTACTGATGATAATTATGCAAAAATTAGTTCATGTTTTTTGTCTGTACTAGCAAAGCAAATGTGATATAAATAAACACTTTCTGCAGTAGAAATAATGCTGATCAAATTGAGTTTTAGCTAACAGTGGTACTTTGTTTGGTCCATGGTCATTATTTTCATGATGGATATCTGTATATGGGTTTTCCCGATCAGTTTACCATTAAACAAAAAACATGTGATGGGATATTTCTCTTCAATGGGGGTTATAGTGTGAAGTGAGGTATGCAAAATGGGAATGTGTGAAAACGCCTACAGTGTGCTTTGTTTTTGGACTTTGTCCATGGTGCAACAGATCACACGTCCACACTCAGAGAGGAGACAGGGAACGTATTCACATACACACCGGCAGTCTTCTCGCTCAGACTCATTGTTACTCCACAGAGACTTTACTTTTGACAACATGGATGGTAAGTTGATTTCTTTCAGTTATTTCTGTCAGGACTGAACACTGCACAGTAAGTTGCAAAATGCAGACATTTAAATAATAGCTGTTTTGTTTTGAATCTTTTTTTTTTTTTTTACAGTGTGCAGGTCCAAACTTTCACGGCTGCGAGAGTCAGATATTTGGTAGCTCTTTATAATACATACTGAGATTTACAGTGTCATTTTTAAATATTTACTAGTCATACTTAAATATAACTACAATGGAAGATACTGTAAGACTATGGGGAACTACAGAGTAACAAATGGGTATTTCAGAAGACAAATTTTGTACCCATGTGAGCAAAAGGCAAAAGCAAGATGTTATTGTACTGTAGTCAAACCAAATATCATAAACTGTTGGCTAAATTGTCTATGTAGTGGGTTAATGTTTAACTAGTTAAGTTCCATATAAATAAATTGCTGTACTCCATAAGACTACTTCTAAAGAGTATTTTTTCATGTTGTGTCTTGGC
>JAOVVB010255608.1:0-19739 GCA_028570985.1 Heterobranchus longifilis
TGCACCGCGACGTACAGTTCGAGGAATCAAGTGTCATAAGGGATAAAAATGGTCGCTACATAATTGTTCAAGGGAAACTGTATAATAAACCAGTGGTGCTTGTGAATGTCTATGCCCCAAACTGGGATAATGTTGAAATCTTTAGTAATCTTTTCTCCCTTTTGCCAGATTTGGATTCGTATGATTTGATATTAGGGGGGGACTTAAACTGTTTTTTTTAACCCTTCGCTAGATCGGTCTAGTACAAGAGTCACCACACTTAATAAGTCTGCCTGTTGCATTAATACATTTCTTCAAACTTATGGTGTGACCGACCCCTGGCGATTCAAATATCCAACTTCCAAACAGTTTTCTTTTTTTTCCCCAGTACACCAAACCTACTCGAGGATCAATTATTTTCTAATAGACCAAAGTTTGTTGCCCATGATTACACAAATAGAGTACAATAGTATAGTCATATCAGATCATTGTCCAGTACTTTTGAAGCTTCGATTTCCAGAGAACATACCTCCTCAGCATACATGGCGCCTTAACACAAGACTTCTTGCAGAAAAAAACTTTGTTGAATTTATAAACAAGCACATAGATTTATTTCTTGAAACTAATGAGTCCCCTGAGATAAGTTACTGCACATTATGGGAAACCATGAAAGCATACGTAAGAGGACAAATTATTTCCTACAATGCCAGTGAAAATTAAAGGAGAACCAAACAGGTTTCAGAATTGGTGGACAGGATTAAAGTGGTTGACCAATTACACTCGATATCACCCTCTGAAAATCTATACAGAGAGAGAATTTCGCTCCAGACAGAATTTGATTCCCTGACTTATGATAACGTTGTAGATCTTCATTTGAAGTCACGTCATCATTTCTATGAACATGGGGAGCATGCCAGTAAGCTCTTGAGTCACCAACTTAAACAGTATGCAACAGCAGGCTTTATATCGGCAATCAAAGATGGGGTAGGTAATATTGTTACAGACCAAAGGGACATTAATGTTCAATTTAAGTCTTTCTATGAAAATGTATACACATCAGAAGCAAGTAATAATGAATTAGTAAAGGACTTCTTTGATAAATTAAAAATGCCCTCTTTAGATGAATCAGGTAAATCTGAATTGGAAAAAAATATAACTTTGATTGAGATTGATAGTGCAATAAGAAAAATGAAGTCTGGAAAGGTGCCAGGCCCTGACGGGTATCCAATAAAACATTTTTAAAACATTTGCTCCCAAATTACTACCGTTATTGTCAAAGGTATTTGAAGAGGTCCTGGTTAAAAAGGCACTCCCCCCAACTATGTCACAGGCTTCTATCTCATTACTACTAAAAAAGAATAAGGATCCGTTGATGTGTGAGTCTTATCGCCCGGTTAGTCTACTGTGTTGCGATTATAAAATGCTGGCAGGTAGACTGGAGAAAATTATGCCGAAGCTGACGGGTTTCATTGTAGGTAGACAGTTATCAAGCAATCTTCGCTGCATATTCAATGTTATCTATCAATCCAACAATGTTCAGCCAGAACTTATAATATCCCTAGATGCACAAAAAGCATTTCACAGGATTGAATACAATTACCTGTTCACTGCACTCGAGAGGTTTGGCTTTGGCCCTACTTTCTGTTCATGGATTAAGATTCTGTATACAGCACCTCAGGCCGCGTTGCGAACAAATAAAGTGGTATCTAGCTATTTTTCACTTTCCCGCAGGACAAGGCAAGGGTACCCCCTGAGCCCCCAGTTATTCGACATCGCCATTGAACCCTTGGCAATAATGTTAAGAGAGTCCACAAGTCTGTTTGGAGTGAAAAGGGGTGGTCAATTGCATAAATTATCGTTGTATGCGGATGACCTTCTTCTTTTTCTTTCTGACCCCTATGCTACTATACCGGTTGCCCTAGACCTTATTGCCATGTTTGGATGGGTGTCAGGATATAAGTAGAATTTATCTAAAAGCATTTTTTTCCCCATGAATGATAAAGCACACTAGATGTCTTTTGATAACTTCCCTTTCTCCATTAGTAAGGATAGTTTTACTTACTTGGGTGTCTGTGTCACTTATAATTACAAAGACCTTTTTGACAACAACCTTAAAACAACGTTTAATAAGGCCAAGCAGGACATGGAGAAATGGCCAACCCTCCCCTTGTCACTCGCTGGTAGGATCAATTCTGTAAAAATGACCGTCATGCCCAGATTTTTATTTCTGTTTCAAGCAATTCCAGTCTTTATTCCTAAATCCTTTTTTAAGGAATTAAATAAGTGTACATCTACTTTTATTTGGAATAGAATACACCGCGTATTAGGAAACCCAGTTATCCATGGTTCTCTAAAGATTTGGTCCCAGTTTAGAATACATTTTAAACTTAAACAAGCTCTTATTTCTTCTCCAATTCTGGCAAATGTCAATTTTGCTCCATCTCTCACAGACCCTTCTTTCCAGTTAAGGTATAGGAGAGGGATTACTGGCGTAAAGGACCTTTATAAGGGTGGGCACTTTATTTCTTTCGGACAGCTAAAAAAGGACATTAATATTCCCCAGTCAAGTTTCTTTAGGTATTTACAGATCCGTCATTATGTCAAAACACACTTCTCTCTAACAAGCCCACAGAGCAGTTGGATAGATGAATGCTTGACCATGGATCCAGTTGGTAAAGGTCTGGTGTCTGTATTATATGACAATATTCAGAGGGTCACCTCCCCATCGCTTAATCACTTGACAAAGCAGTGGGAGGGGGAGTTAGGAATTAGTATATCAGATATACATTGGCAGGCCGCAATAACATTGGTACACTCCTCATCAATATGCATAAGGCATGGGTTACTGCAGTTTAAAGTTCTGCATAGGCTGCATCTCTCTGCGAGTAAGGTGGCCAAACTCGACCCAACCTCCTGATAGAGGTTGGGTCTATGTAGCTAGCCTGAGTCACATGTTTTGGTTGTGCCCCAAACTGGTCCCATTTTGGGCAGGTATATTCAACACCTTTTCATATATGTGCAATACTGTCATTGACCCTAACCCACTGACCGCACTGTTTGGTGTAGTCCCGCAGGAGACACCAATAGCACCTTGCCAGGCCGAGGCCATAGCATTTTCAACCTTACTTGCTAAGGCGCCTGATACTCCTTAGTTGGAAGAAAGCTTTGCCACCATCCCACAAGCGCTGGGTGGAGGAGGTAATGTCCCATCTTAAGCTTGAAAAGCTCAAATACACTACCCGCGGCACCACTCAGAAATATTATAAGGTCTGGCAACCATTCTTGTCCTCTTTTGAGACTGAGTTCCCTTCCGTCAATACAATGTAGCTAACCCCCCCCCCCCCTTTTTGTTTTTATTTTTTATTTTATTATTATTATTATTATTATTATTATTATTATTATTATGTATTTATTTATTAATTGTACTGTGTTTATTTAGCTTTACAGGCCAATTGACTGAGGTGATGTTTCATGTTAGAAATTAACAGCTGGCAATAATATGTATTTCTTTTATTTCAGTGAGCACTACTGTTGTACTGTAAAGTTTGTGAAAAATCAATACAAATATTTGAATAATAATGAATAGAGTTGGGCGATATGGCCTAAAAATAAAATCTCAGATTTTTTTCACACCACACTCAATTTACGAATTTAAATAGATTTTTTTTTCTTTATTTGGTTTTTATTTTAACAATAAGAATGATTAATAAAAGCAAACAAACTAAGATTCATTTTCCTAATAGGATTAATAAAGTGCAAGGCACTTCACTTTGTGTGTCATGGTCCAGCTAAATGAGTATTATTTAACGGCTGAATGTTTCGTCTACACACACTCTTGTCACAGGACAGGAAAGCACGCTGCTATCGCCAGATGAGTGACAACTTTGTTCGCATCAAAGCATGATGGAATTAGCAAGCTAGCGAACTAGCTAGAGGCCCGCTAGCACCACCGGACTTCCATGTTGCATCGGCAGCAAACAGCTTCAGGGAGCCAGGCATGACAGCAGGCAGGCAGGCGGGTCTCAGGTCTGTGCAGCAGAGCACCGGAATAAACACACACACGCATCGCCGACACTACTGTTAACTACAGGAGCTCAGGGGGTTCCGTTCCGTAATGACCCAAGTTAAAGTGAAAATCGATTTTCACTTTTAGACAGTCATAAACCAGAAATTCTAATTAATTGATGAAATCGATTTATCACCCAGCTCTACCTATGAATGGACCTCATCAAGGTGTGTGTGTGTGTGTATAAGAAAGTGTGTGTCGCAGCTGCAGACTTACTGAAATGCTCCTGGATCCTGTTGAGGATGTTCATGCTCATCTTGCTGTCCACCATGTTGATGGCCAGTCCCCTTTTGCCAAATCGACCCGTGCGGCCAATCCTGTGCAGGTATGTCTCGTTGTCTGGGTTACCATCCTTGTCTACCGGCAAGTCAAAGTTGATCACCACAGAAACCTGCTCAACGTCGATACCTGAATGTAAGAAATGATACAATATTACAAGAAAAACATGCACCCAATGCATATTTACTTCCACTGTTAAATGTATTTAATGTGATTAATAGGATATTTATTATAGGGTGTTAGTGCTAGGGCTGGTTCTCCAGGTTTGTACACATGATGATATAATTCTTTTTTTCTTTATTTCAATGAATTCTAGCTCCCATCAAAATGTACTACTATTACAAGTATTAGAACAGCTGTGTACTCCACCACATTTAATTTGAAATGTAAAGGTTAACATTAATTTAAGGGTGTTAACTGTTACCTTGCACAGCAGCTGGATTCTTGCAATATCAGATAACAGTGGGTCCGCTCCATTACAACACCGGCGTACACCTGCGGTGCACTGAGTAGGCGGAGTCTGCACGCCATTTAAAAAGGCATCTCAGCTGGCGCATACACCGGATGCCCGCTCAATTCAAGCGGCAAAAGTAGGGTGTAAGCCTCCCTCGACCATATGACTGATACACACACAACAGGGCTGTTACAACTGAATGAGCGAATATCATAAAATAAACTTAACACTGAGCAGAGCAGCCAGCAGGTGATTGCTGGTATCATTTTTTTGTAGCGAACTGCAAGCAGCACCCCTCGTGTCACGTGCACAGGCAGAGATAGAGTCGTGAATGTTTATCTGTACCACGTAGCATGAAGCAGATTTCAATATCAACATCTTACACCCACTTTTTTCACAACTTCTAAATCCACACATCCGCACTGTGCTACACATCCTACCTCAGAGAGCTGTCTCGAGTGCAAATCTGTTACTACGGTAAATATGGATAACTGACCTTTTCAATTTATGTAAAATATGATAACATGATGTAGATTCTGCCCGTTCTAAGGGCACCTGGTCCTTACCTCGAGCACAAACGTTCGTGGTGACCAGGACCTTCTCCTTGCCATCTCTGAAGCGGTCGATGACAGCGGCCCTCTGCTCCACCTGCATCTCTCCGCTGAGCAGCGCCACCTGGTGGCCCTCTCTGGACAGCTCCCCTGCCAGCCAGCCCGCAGTCTTCCTCGTCTGGATCACACAGTAGAAAAGTGCTCTCACTACTTCACCAGCAAACTAAAGTTCTCATGCAGCAAACAGGACTCGTACAGCTTTTTAACAGTAAAATTCAAGCACTCTCAAGGTACCTAGAACAAACATTTCCAGTCAGTCGAAGTCTTTATCATCAGATCTAAAGTGTTTCTATAAATGCAATTGCGAAAAATAAAAGTTAACAGAAGTCATTTATATCCACAGCAACTAATTTATGTTGTCATGATGTTTATTTTACCAGCTGTTCAGATTAACTTTGATTGTAGCTTATGTTTCGTCTGCTGTGAGACGCCAGGAGACAACAAACAAATATGACGGGACCGCTTCATTTCAAATATTAAAAGACTTCTGGTTTCCATGAGTGACTGTGTCGATGAAACACCAGATTATGTTGAGAAAATCAAACACTTTTCAAGGAGTATATTTGAATTCACGCATATTCCTTGAAAACATAACAGTTAAAGTGAAGCATTTTCCAAAATGTCAAGACTTTGTACAAACTCTGAACAAAAGGACCAAATGTCAAAACACAATTTGGCAACGCCAGCTGATTGACAGGAAGAGTTTGGGGCGTGATAAAGGCTGAAAGTGTTGGTAAAACTAAACCAGTAAGTCAGCTTGTGTTGCCAAGCTATTTTCTTACTGCAAGATTTGCTGTACATTGTGATAAAGGTCACAGAAGAGGAATTGAAGGGAATGTGTGTTTCTTTATTCCTATGAAAATAGAGCTCTGTGTGAGAATCATTGTTTTTAATACACATCATGTATGTTAGGGTATTTTCACCCCTATACTTTGCCTGGTCCAAATCAGTTCATGAGTTTGTAATCTTATTGGTCAGATGTGTCTGGGGGCGGGAGCAAGAAAGTAAATACAGGGAGGAGGTCCCGTGTTCTGGACTAGTGCATATTTCTAACTTGCGGAGTACAGCTGGTAGTTTGGCCGACTCGAGGTCAGATCACGTTCTCACCACAAACGAACTGTACCAGAGTCCGTTTGGAACCAGGACCGGTTGTTTTAGTGTTTTAGTGTGAATGAACTCACATGGCAGAAGATCATGGCCTGGGCGATGGTGATGGCTCCGTAGATGTTACAGAGGGCTTGGAACTTCTCCTCCCTGCTGTTGCACAACACGTAGTACTGTTTGATGGTATCCAGCGTCTCCTCCTCTCTCTTCAGCTTAATGATGTTGGGGTCAGGCACGATGCGCTGGGCAAAGTTCCACACCGTCTCCTCAAACGTGGCTGAGAACAGCAACATCTGGCAGTTTTTAGGCAGCATCCTGTGCGTCAGAGAAGAGAGGAGCGAAAGGTCGGTAGATTTAAAAAGTGGGCAAAATGTATATTGCAGAAACTGCAGAACATCCTATTTACAAGGTAAATAAATTCATTTAACATAAAAATGAATAAAAGGTTCTTTTTTAGATTTACACACAAGTACTTTTCATGTGTTTATTCTGACCTCTGGATGCGGATGCTCTGGTCCTGGTGACCCTGCGTGGCGATCATGACGTCGGCCTCGTCCAGCACAAACACCTTGATCTTCTTGGGGTCTATGAACTTGAATTTACCACACCAGTCCAGCATGGTACCAGGTGTGCCAATAACTATCTGCTCCTGCAGCTTCATGCCCCGCTGCACTGGAACATTCACAAAGAAACAAGCGCTCGTCAACACGCAGAGCCACATTTATCTTTTCATCAATAGGAGCAATTCAAATACTAGAAAACATTTTGATTATGTAGCATTGTAGAGAGCAGCTTACATTTATTTCCTCTGATGGCGTAGACTAGTCTGACCTCAGGATAGTGTTTTCCCATCTGCTCGATTACCTTGCCAGTCTGAAGTGCCAGCTCATATGTGGGTGACACACACAGGCACTGATGGAGAGAAATTTAACAGGGGGAAAAAAAAATACTCTCATCATTTAGTTCATGTCATAATCAGGGATAATAGTTATTGTAAGAGATGGGTAGGATGAGGCCCTCATATACTTGTCACACATACCAATTTTGAAGATTTAAATTAGAGATCTTATATAACAGGGAGGGACGTGAAAACCAACCTGGGGATATCTGTTGTTGGGATCTACGTGACTCAGCATGGCCAAGACAAAGGCAGCTGTTTTCCCTGTTCCCGACTGCGACTGGGCAATCAGATTCTGTGGACTGGAAATAACAAAGAATTAGATGATAGATTACAGGCAGAGACGACTAAATCAGTTCTATTCATTAGTAACTGGTGCAAGGGGCTACTAATTTAATTTTACATTTAGAGGTGATTAAATTTATTTCAAAGTTATATAGTAAGAGATTTCAGTGAGCCTTAAACTACATAATGCCTCTCTCGAGGATCGCACAATTTTTTACGTACAGTATGTAAAGTATACTCACGGTTCGGCCAGCATCATGGGTAAGGCAGTCTCCTGGATTTTGGATGGCCGGTTGAAGCCCATGCCGTACACACCCTGAAGCAGCTGTGGTTTGCTACCCACAGGAGAAAATAATCAAATGTCACATCTTCAGCAAAGTCTGACTGAAGACGGATCTTTTTGAAGGCATTTCATCGCACCGGCACCAATTTGATATGAATTGCACATGCGTTTAAATCAAATATAATTTCCACACTATTTTGCAGAGGCACTGTCGGGGCGTGGCGCCGCCCAGGACGCTTGTGATTGGTTTAAGGAAATGCAAACAGGCCAGGGAGTTTTTTCACTATCCAGGAGTGAAAGCGCATTGAATCCAGACTTTCCCCCAGCAGCATTGTGGTGATAGGTCTGTCTCCTTCTCCTTGTGTGGACAGTACACCACACAATGGCTGATCAGAAGTGCTTTCAGTTAGTTTTGTTTTTTCAGCTCTGATGAAGAGCAGCACACAGCCGCTTCCCTAAACTTTGTGTCATGCAGAGTCCCAAATGGGGCTCTGTGTCTGTCAGACGGTCTGAAGTCTATAGGGCAGGTAGATTTTTTTCTTGAAATATGACTTTATTCTCATTAAATTATGACTTCATTCAGCAAACACAGATGGATATGTCCAGAAAGTTTTGAACATCAGCAGAAATCTTGCTGAAACATGTTTATAAATTAATTAAAATGCATTAATGTATCCTTGATGTCAATAAGTGCACATGCACATTTAAAGTGGTTACTTCCCCCAAACAAAAGACACAAAAGAGGACAGAAGAGTAAATCATGCATACATGTGTTGACTCAGCAGAGATAACATTAAATGAGAAACATTGATCAACAGGAGGATAAATATTTGAAAGCAATACAGAATGCCTGAGGCGCTTACTGTATTATATACCATTATGTTTTTAATATTTTGAATTGTCACCTGGTGCATGAATTGTGCATTTTTCTTTAGATAAATAGACATTTCCACGATAAATTCATGCATAAGAATTAACCAGAATGCAGGAAATTAAGTGTGTGACACTCAAAATTTCCTAGGAGAGGTCCCCTAGACAAACAACTCTCAATTTAACCCCTGCGTATACATAATTCATTACAGATGCGCACATCTTAAAAGATCTATTAATAAAAGGACAAACTGAAGGAACACTTTTGGAGCAGGTATGGTTTTTATCTGGGTCTTGGTGGGAACATTTTGGCTTCAAAACATCCTTTCTGGCTACATGCATGTGTCATTAATATGAAGCATGATTGATAATTCATAATTAATATCTGATGCTCCAAAATATTGTGGAGAGATGAAAGGACAAATAGAAGATTTACTCACAGTCGCAACTCCTCAAAAGACTTGACAGAGTAGAGTGGAGAGTTGGGATCTTTCTGAAGAACTTCCACTTGATTTGTGTTATTGACGAGATTATTCCGGATCAGCTTGTTCAATAATGACTGTGCCGCTTTGTCGTCTGGAAAAACATGTTACGTTGCAAATTAATGACACAGCTCAACCAAGCATCTCAATGAAAGACCATCAAGAATGTCGGACAGCGTCGGCAGACAATGAATATTTTGGAGCGTGTAAATGATAAACTTCTCACCTTTATCGTCATCTTCTGTACCCTTGTTTTCTTTTTCTCCCTCAACTTCTGACTTTGCAGCTGCACTGCTGGAGGAGTCTGTTGTTGTTGTCGTTGTTGTTGTTGCATTTGCAGCTGTCGTAGTGCCTACAGTTGTAAAAAAGTATACTTGTATTTTAGATCCAGACCGATATATCAGCCAGTCGATATTATCAGCTGATATTGGCCTATCACAGACATATCGGTATCTATCGGCATATGTTTCCGATATGCGTTGAAAACTCCTAATCTCCTACTTTTAATACTTAATATACAATGTTGTTAACAAGAGTTAAATAAATAGACTGTGATCAGTATGGGCCAATACCACTTCCATCAATCAGCCACAAATCCCCCTTGAAGCCCCTTAACTGTATGTATACTGTATAATAATGTTAAATATTCTTTAATAAAGTTATTTGTTTACTTGAGTACCTTTGCATAATCATATCGGTGTAAAATTGGTGCACAATCCACAGAAAAAGTATATTTTCATTCCAGCTCAAACATGCTCATACATTTTTATTATTACTTATTATGTTCATTACTTTTTCCCCTCTAAAATCGGTATCGCCATATTGTATTACATTTTTTGGGGTTGGTTACTGGTTTTCTGATTATTGCATCTTACACTCAATGTTGCAAACTTACCATTTTCCTCTGGTTTTTCTTTTATTTGGAGATTACCGATCTGTAAGGAGGAAGATAAAAAAGTTTACAGAGTTGTTTGACAAAATAATGTTTGCCATTATTATACGAGTCAGGACAGGAGAATACACGAGAAGCACAAACTGAAGCTAAGTCACGACTACTTCTTCATCAGTCGGGCTATTTTAGAGACTCTTGCATCATTTGCTTGCTAGCCAGCTAACTGCTAAAGCTAGTAACTCATTGAGCACGCAGCATCTCAGCACGAGCGAGTTAAGTTAGCTTTCACAAGCTAAGGCCACCCGGTAGATTCGTTTTTAAGTCGATATTAACGTGACTGAAAGAGTGTCACGAGAGAATATTTTATTCACTGGCAGCGCTGTCGCTGAACAGTTTTACTGACAGAAAAAAGGCCGAGCAGCTTAAGTTTCGTTTACACTGAACCAGAACAGGCCAAGGCATCCTCTAAACATGCTAACAACACGTTAGCTCGTGTTGCTAAATTGTGGTTTATTACCGACTCCGCCGCGGCTTCCTGCTCGTCCACCGCCAGTGCCCAGGAGTCCGTAGCCATTGTGGAACAGTTTCTGCTGTAGTTATTTTACTCGGGATAACTCAACGAGGAAAGCGAGCTCACAGCGAGGAGTCAGTAATGTGAAAGTAACTATTTCCCACAATGGCGTGCCGAAAGCACCTGTGCAACCCGCTCACATGTCCGGGTAGCACACAGTGCCCCACAATAATAGCTCCCAGCTTATTGAAAGTTCCCACCGACTTACAAAAAAGCAGCAAATATGACTGACTCTTAAATTTAAAAGTTGAACAAATAACGCATATTAAACGAATTTTAAAACTTAATTTGAAGTTTTTTTTGTTAAGATTTGGGAGATTGGAGGCTGAATCTCAAGAAACATTTCTCGGCCAAGCCTGTAGGTGGCGCCAAAACGTTCTGCATAGACTCACCGTCCCGAAATACTGTATCATGCCACACACACACACACACACACACGCACACACACACACAACAAAGATGATGCAGGTCTTTTTTATTTATAATCCAAACAAGGGGCTGGGCAGTCCACCTGACAAAGAAGATAGGAAAAAAAATATTCAGATTCTAATATTCTGGTTCCTAAAGCTGGATTACTGACCAGTAAACACATGTTACTGGCCCAGGGCCCCAGGCCCTCACTGTTTAGCAATTAGTTTTCAGAAATTAGATATATTGCAAATTTGTTTGGTAATATGCACCAATAACACAGGCTTTATAAACTGGATTTGTAAGGGCTTTTGTGCATTTTTACCTGAGACGCTCTATTGCCGAGGGGCCCTGCATCAAAATGTAGTTCAAGTTCAAGTTTCAGTTTTATTTGTCATATGTGGGTTAGCAGGGTAAACGGTACAATGAAATGTATTTCACGAGAGAACCGGTCTGCTCAGCAATAAAAAGGCGCACAAAAATAAAATGACAATAATAAGAAAAAAAATGACAGTAAAATGTAAGATAGGATGGGATGACAGATAAAAATATAGCACTATGTACATACATGAAAAGGAGGATGTGTGTGGCTCAATAGCAGCAGTCATGTTGATAGTGTATCGTTATGTAAGCAATAAAAAAGTGCAGACATCAGGTATGCTGATCTGTGGTGTGTACCAGTAATATTTCTGTTGATGTCATGCTTACAGCATGCATTTTCCTAAACAAAGTTGAATGTAATCAAATTATCAGAAACTAATTTCGAGGTGGGATGTGGGAGGACCTGGGCCCCACAGCTCATTTTTGCACCGGGGCCCCCTGGTGGTTAATCCAACAACCCTGAGTCCCACCAGCAGTGAAGCACCAGGAGACAGCCTCAGCAGTCAGATGTGCTGAAATGAAATCAGTGGAGCCCGATGGATTCATGTTGTATTTAAACATGTTTCCAGTTTGTTTGTCATCGACACATCCTTCTCTTATAACCCTATAGCCTGGTTTCATCATGGTTAATGCTAGATTAGATATGATGGGAGGAGTGTGAATCACCGCAAACATTTTTGGGGTCAAATTATTTTGTCATGTATTCACAAAAGAATTATTGTTGTTGTAACGGCTTATTTAGAGTGACTACATCATTGACAGCTTATTGAAATAATGAGCCCAAATAGCAAGACCAAATTAAGCAACTCAGACACATGAATGAACTCCTGTGATGCAACCAGTGTATCATCACTATTCAACAGTAACACCCATAACTGAGTGAGAGTAGCTGGATCCCATGTGGAAAAACTCCCTTTAAAAGTGGAAATCATTGCAGTTTTTCAACCACTCCAACTTTTGGGTGAAACAACAAATCAGCATACACCATGTGTACATGTTTTCTAGATACATACAAGTCACTAAATTAAGTTTACAAAAAGCATATTGACACAAACACGCAATAAATCTGGTTGTTTTTAGGAATGTTTTGGAGGACCCTGACATATATAAAGGATTAGACACTTGATTCTGCAGTCTGCAGTAGCTACTTTTCTATAGTTCTGTAGTATATTCATGTACAGTATTTCAATATGTTTTTTGTACCTGAGGCCTATGTGCTTACGTCTCTGTGTGTTTTATGTTTTACCTGGCTGCAGGACAAATTTCCCCTTGAGCACAATAATGTTAAATTTGAGTTGTGTGGGACTAATCAGGACAATGGCTGCTTTGGTGCGTGTGTGTGTGTGTGTATGTGTCTGTTTGTGTGAGAGTATGTATTACGTTGTGGGGACGTGGATCTGTTTACACAGTCACGTCCCCACAATGTCAGGACTTGGTTTAAGGATAAGGTTAGGGTTTAAAGTTGGATTCAAATTAGTGTAAGGGTTAAGGTTATTCAGGAAATACTTTCTTGCAGAGAGTTAGTTGAGAAGATTGATGCCACTCTCGTGTCTGTACAGTAAATATGAAGCCAGCAGCTTAGGACAAAGACTGGAAACTGAGGGAAACACCTAGCCCAGCTCTATCCGAAGTATAAAAACAATTTGAACTTTTATGAGAGATTATTTGTGGAACTATTTCTTGGCCAGGCACAGTGACTTGCATTACTCTTCCTTTTACTTTACTTTGTTTTTTGTATCGATTAAACTAATGAGATAAAACATTAGTGAGCCAGTAAGGTAGTGCCTGTAAGGTTACTGCCGGTAAGCAGATTTTGTCACCTTACCACAAAGGTTTTCCCTGTCTCCAGTGTTTACACTAAGATAAGCGGCTGCAGACGGTAGCTTACAGCACAGACATGAGAGCGGTATTGATCAGCTCATTTAGGCTGAACTGGCACTTCGGTTGTTGCTTGCACTGGTAACAGTGCTTATCACCCTGATACATATGGGTCAGTAGGGGCATACTGGCTCTGCTAGAAGGTCCAGAAGGCAGTTATCAGCATATTGAAGGGACTGACAACCTACTGTATTAACAGTTGTTGTGACTGGAGCAACAGTCAGATGATTGGTGTTGGATTAGAAGGTGGTGGATGGCTCCTAAAACACAGGACTTTTACATGGAAGATGGGGGTTTGTGTCCCAGTTGAAACAACATTTTAACATCATTTTAAATCCAAACCATGATGTTTTTTTCTAAAGCTACCAACATGTTTTCAGTGCCTAAAAATAATGAAAGTCACTGAAAGATAAATGTTTTTTTCTAAAGCTACCGACATGTTTTCAGTGCCTAAAAATAATGAAAGTAACAGAAACGTAAATCTTTTTTTCTAAAGCTACTGACGTGTTTTCGGTGCCTAAACAGAATGAAAGTCACGGAAATCTTTTTTTCTAAACCTACCGAAACTCACGGTAATGTAGCAGTGTCGGGTTGTTTAATTAAAGTGTAACCTAACAAACTTGCAACATGCATTGAATGGGCTGTTGTCAACCCATTCAATGCAATGATAACAGGGGGCTAGCAGGGGGAGCCGGCCCCTACTGACCCATATGTATCAGGATGATAAGCATGTTATTAAATCGTGTGATAGCGTTCGAAGCTGGTGCCCAACTGTGGGCAAGGAAAGAAATTGGGTATTTCCTAAAATGTCGTGTGCATAACTGAGAGTTGTACTCTTGCTCTCTACTTTGGTAAAGTGCTGCAGTTATCCCAGTTTGGTGCTTTAGTGGATACCAGGCTATTAACCTCCGTGGCCTCCACTAAGGACCATGCAGGAGCACGCAGGGTCACCTCTGGAGCCAGACTGCTGTGGCTGACTGCTCCTTAAATGAATGCAGAATTGATTTCACACATTTCCCCTGTTCCACTGGGATAGACAGATAGATGATGACAGTGGCTTTGGATTGTGTTGAAGGAGATTACATTGATCGCTGTTCCGCTGTCATCCAACGGTCAACGCCGCTCTGTGTGTGCGTCAGCCAGAGTTTATCTGTATGGAGCCTACTGTACGCGTGTCCATACGTTAGTTGGTGTGTCAGCATGCGAGAGAAGATATATGGAGTCTCTTAGATCGTGGGTTTGGAGACAAATTTGTCAAAGGCTTGAAAGAGCGGAGTTTATTGTTGCCTCCAATCAGCTGCCTTGCCTGAGGTATCCATGGCAACTGAAAGAGTAAAAGTAAGGCTTGAGGTCTCCAGAGAATTTGGAAGAGACAGAGAGAAGGACTTTGTATTGCCACATAAGGACTCATTTCAAGCGCTGAATATGACAGAAAGGATATCAAAGTGGAGTGGTCGCAGTAGAAAATGTTTTTTTTTTCTCTGTGTGAACAATCTGAAGAAAGGTAAACACTCAGCCCACAAATACATCATGTAAGATCACTCAAACACTACTCCATGCTCATAAGTATACAGTAGGTCACAGATTATGTAGGCAGTGTATACACTCTCTTTTACTCTCCATAAAAATATACAGTAACACTTCAGCAGGGCGCTAACACAGGATGATCTGCCTGCAGTAAAAAATACAATTATGCAATAAAAAGAAAGTAGAAACATTAGTAAATGAGAATGTAGATAGAATAAGAGTTTTTTTTCTTAGAATTGATGTGTTCATGGGAGCAATTTAAACCTTTGAGTCCCTTTCTGTCATTATTTTAATCCAAAAAGCATATTTAGTTGTTCCCAAAGGCAAAATACCATAACTTAATTTTGGTCAAAAATTATGTTTTGTCATTTTTGGACCGTTAAAGACCTGCTCTGTCATGCAGACAAATATCCAGTGTCTCCTGTGTTGTTTTTAGTTGAAAATAGTGGGTTCTGTTTGCCTTAACAAAGAAAGATTCTGGTGAAACCAATAAGGTAAAATCCCTTAACTTCACTACAGGTCATCAGCTTTGTTACACTTAGAATATTTTGTTTACCCACTCATGAAATATTGTCTTAAGTGGATAGTTTCATGATATATCACTAGATTCTATCTAGGTCATACTTATTATCACACAGTATATCGCTTACTGTAATCAACAACAAAATGAGTTAAGCCTTTTTTTTCCTTTTTTTTTAAAATCTCAGCATGACCCCTTATTATTTTATAATGCACAAATACAAAGTCAGAGTACCTTAACTTACAAATACAGTAAGGGTCAAAGGTCAAGTTTGAGCTCAAGATTTCTTTGTAGAAAAATAACTTCATTAAAAACCACTTTTCCAATATCAGGCCTGCTGTTATGGAAATTCTGTGAGCTGCTATCCAATCCATAATGGAGAAAAGGTGAAGAGACCTCATGAATTAAGCTGCAAAGATTTATTGCACGCTCGATCGAGGGAGCACAGTGACAGCACATCTTCAACCACAGAAGTGATCGCAGTGTTACGGCCAGAAATGACGCAAAATATGGCGCTATGTCTACGTGTCAGGTATTATGGGTTCGTAATTCTTGCTGCTCTGTCCCTTGACCAAGGCTAAATTCAAACAGAGACAACACATTCTCTCTGGGTGCATCCACAGGCCTGTCAGTGACCTTTTAGCTGACCCCAGATCTCCTAGATAGATGAGAGTATCTCTCTCATCGCATCAACATTTTCTTCACATCTACAGTTCATTTAGCTGAACACAAAACAACTCTAAAGTCATGTTTCTCAGTTCTACACTTGGGTTCATATTCATTCATTAATATATTTTATACACACATAGTACTATTCAAATAGTTTTATGCATGATCTGTTTTTATCTGTGGTGTTTTTATGGTGAACCAATGCTCGTAATTGTGTTCTGCTGTGCATCCTTGGTGTACAACTTGAATGACAAAAAAGGAAACTTGACTTGACTTGACTTGACTTGACTTGACTTGACTTGACTTGGGTGAGTTAAAGTATTTTGCCTTTGTCAGGCAGAATTGAGCTGTTGTATTTTACCACTTAATCTGGAAACTGCACAGTAGCCTATGATGGATGCACTACATATTATTTGCTTTCTTTGTGATTTTCTGTATTTTAAACTCTGCAAAATATCTAATGACATTGGTCATTGCTCCAGTGTTTTTATTGGGAGACTCTTAAATAATTAAAACACTCACATTTACAGATTATCTGGACAATGCATATAGAAACTGAGAAAAACAATGCTTAATAGGTCGCGTTTATATGTCTCTGTTCTGTTGTTTGTGTAAAACATGTTACTTTATTTTCTTACATGCAAAGTGGTATGTAGCAATGATTTATTTAGTCTTTGTTTCTATGTGGTATTATCATGTGTATCATGCGTCATGTAATCCCATGTGTGATGGTCCATTTTAATGGTATGACACGAAAATAAAAAATTAATTCAGTCGTTCATTCAATCATTCATACTCCGCCTGAAGGCGGTTTTGAACTGTGAAAGGGTGAACGAGTGGTTCACCAGTGTGACATTGTGTCATGTGAATATCAGCTGACTTTTATTCTGAAAGCACAGATACAGAAATACACAAATACAGAATAGAAATGATGAGTAAGAGACAATTGGAGAATAAATGGAAAGGAATTATGGACCATTCTCACATGGTTCAGATTAGATGTAAGACTCGAGTCACATGACTTGGACACATTTGATGACTTTAGACTCGACTTGACAAAATCAAAAAAGACTTGCAACTTGACTTGAACTTTAACACCAATAACGTGTGACTTTACTTGGATTTGAGCCTTTTGACTTGAAAACACTTGATACCTTCTTCTAATCCCACTGTTCATATGACTATTGATTAGTGCAGCTTTAATATGCATGGTGCAGATATGAATCAGATTAACTCCAGTCGAGGGAGGACAGGAGGACGATGGAGGAGTTGTCATGGCATTAGAAAGATGTTGCTTTAGATATTGTGTGATGTATAACTTATGGCACTGATTTGTCTTTTCCCATTACTGCGGTGGGATCGACAATTCACTACATGGTCACAGTGAATGGACACCAAAACCTTACGCCCATATGTGATTGTTAAACATCATTAGAGCTGCAACAATGAGTAGATTCATTGATTGGCAGAAAAATAAACTATTTTGATAAGTAATTCATCATTTTAGTCATTTTTTTAAAAGCTAGAGTGCCAAACATTTCCTCCAGCTTCTTAAATACTTTATGCTTTTCTTTGTCATACATGATAAAAAACAAACAAACAGAATATCTCTGGGTTTTGGACTGTCGGACAAAACAAGACATCAAGACATAAGATTCCCATTGACTCTCCACAGAGCTGCTGGGGGAAAGTCTGGATTCAATGCACTTTCACTCCTGGATGGTGAAAAAAACTCCCAGGTCTGTTTGTATTTCATTAAGCCAATCACAATCGCCCAGACGGTGCATCTGCAAAATAGTGTCGGAAGAGAACCCGTTTTGGTGGAACACCTCCATGAAAATGACGTAAACATATTCTTTGTAGATCTTTACAGTCATTCACTGAAAGAACAGAGCAGGCCTGCCTTATTGCACAATCCAAATCTTCAAAATTTGTCCTTTTCAGCATGTAGGTTGATAACTCAGAGGCTGTTGTTTGTTTCTCGAAGCGAGGGGACTTTGGGAACGGGAACAGGACACGGACTACCTCTGCGGCAGGAAGTAAGGCTTCGGTAACCCTGCCAGACTAGGCCTAGCCTAAACCAGACCTCAACCAAAAGTACACAGAAGTATGTGGACTTGTCATAGGTTTGTTCCTTGTAGCACTTGACTGTCTGAATAAGAAAAGTCTAATAGTCACACAACCATTGATACCTCTAATTAATAAATGCATCCTACTCAATATGGTGACCACGGTTTCATTATAAGTGCAGGCTGTGATGCTATATACTGACGGCAACACTGCGTGTAAAACTATGCAGCAGTAGGAGCCTGTCTCCTCTGTCTTTAACATGGCAGGTCCTCGGGTGTCCATCGGCAGCTAATTAATCAGAATCAAAGGGAGACAAATCCTGTAAACACAGACGAGCTGCACGCACGGGTCCATAGGTGAGAGAGAGACAAGCAGAGGGAGAGAGGGCGGATTCTCCCCAGACCTTCTCTCTCCACTTTCTTCTAGTAGAAGTCATTAAGATTCATACCCCTGATCCTTCATGCTCCATGCATCTCTAGCAAGAAAAAAAAAAACTGAACCTGCACACCCACGCCAGAATTAAAATGGTGATGCAGCACTTGTCTTCTGTCAACAAGAGAGAGCATACAGAGAAAGAGAGAGAAAGTGAGATAGCATGCGAGATGGTAAGGAGGAGAGAGAGAGAGAGTAAGGGGCTGACAGCTGGTTGGTATTCCTGAGGCTTAGCCAGAGAGGCTGATGGTGCAGAGTGGACATCACCGAGGAATTTCAATGTGGATGGAACGGCTTGCTGTTGTCAGAGTCAGAGCTCCAGCCTTTACAGACCTGACTGTTTTACAAACGGCCCGTGTGTTTAATAAAGCAGAAGCTGTTTATGCACAGGTTCAGATTATAACATTTTGATTACATTAGCCTGGTCTAACAGAAAACATTGTTCCTGATGCCTCTTTTTGAGGATTACCGACATTATTTCCGATGACACATTAATTAATTAAGAAATGAATTAAGAAATTGGGCATCATTTAGGCCATTATTATGGTCTAAAATTACTTTCTTATGGGTCATTCCTGTTCAGAATTCAGTTTTAACTGTTTTAACAAGCAGTTACTTTAAATTCAATTAAAATTTCTTACTTTTTAAAATTCTAGTGGAGAACCCAAATTTTGTGGTGCAGCCATAAAAATCATGCAGTCTTGGATTTGAATATCATATAGCTTCAATAATGTGCTGGAAAAACATGATGCACAATGCATGATACTGTCAGTGGATAACAACCTTAAAGCTACTTAAAGGTGGAGTCAATCCAAAGCTGTTTGTCAAATTCAGCTAATATCTCCTCACGGTCTGCTAGCAGTCCGTTCTGCACGCACTGAAAAAAAGTTTAACATGTCAATACTAGGACAGACTGCTTACAGCGCGTGTCCACCAACAACAGCAACAGAGGGCGTCTCGCCGTTTTCCATCCATTTCCAATGGAGAGCCAGCGAGGCAGTTGCGCATTACATTCTGGGAGCGTGGCGGCGAGTTTGGAGGGGGGTCGCGGGCGGGGCGTTCATCAGTCTGTATTTGCAT
>JAOVVB010255618.1:0-19737 GCA_028570985.1 Heterobranchus longifilis
GTGTGTGTGTGTGTGTGTGTGTGTGGGGGTGTGTGTGTGTGTGTGTGTGTGTGTGTGTGTGTGTGTGTGTGTGTGCATGTGTGTGTGCATGTGTGTGCATGTGTATGTGTGCGATCAAATAAGAATTAAACCCATTTAGAGTTCTGAGGTTTTGGGGTCAGGTTTCCTTCATGTCACCACCAAGATCGATGGATGTGACCTCTGACTGCTCCAATTTGTATATAAACATAGCACTGGCCAATCACAGCATCGCGTGGGACGGTGCCAGCCAATGAGAGCATCTGGCAGCATCGTGCTCTGTGACACTCCCATCTTTTGTCCGTCAGGATTAGTGCCGTGGCAACGCTGGTCGCCTGGGAGGTGAGTTTCCCAGAGAGCAGCGGGACCAGGACAGAAACAGGGCCGCTTCAGTCCAAAGCATTACTTCCTCCCTGAGCCAATCGGGAAACAGAACTGGAGTGGTGTGTCTGTGTGGGTCACTCTGTGTGTACCTTCCAACTCCAAAACTTCTACCTCGAGACTGCCAACTCTAATGAGGTGACATCCTGAGCCACAAGCTCAAAGTATGTTTGTCTGTGTGTGTGTGAGTGAGTGGGTTGGTGAGGGGCTGTCCTTGTGTGTTCTCTTCTGTGTGGGGTACTCTGTAGAAAAGTCACCCCACTCTCCCTCCCTTTTTTCTGTTGGTGGACTACATTAGCCAGAAGGGCGGAGGGCCAGACAGCTGAAATCACCGCTGCTGATGAAACATGTGACTCCAGACCGAGGCCCTTTTGTTTGGACAATTACAGCCAACACACAGAGTCCTGGAAATGCAGCGTGGCATGGGAATAGGCAAGCATGGGAATGAATGGACATGAGGCATTATTAAAACCTGCTTCTGTTCTTTCACACTGCTGTTCTTGAGAAAAACAGCCTACAATGGGTTCTTCAAGTTGCAACCCTTAAGATTTTCTGGAAATCAAACCCCATTTTTGATGCTATTTATGGTGGGTATTTTCTCTACAGTAGGCATTCACATTCATGCATTTGCATTCTGTAATTACCTCTTCAGACAGTAGTTGTCATTGTTAGTGGCGGAGTCCGCAGTTCCCATTCTGAATTGAAATTGCCTTCACACGCCCAAGGGATTCACAACAAACAATGCATGCTTCACATTACACTGGCTGGAGGAAATGATGGATTTGCATTAGCGTTATACAGATCTGATACAGCGTTAGGTGAGATAAAATGAAACACCGTAACACTGGATTACATGCATGCCATAGACTGTATAAAATATGGACTAGCCTCCGTGACGTCACCCATTGGTTTCTGAAGATCCAAAATGGCTGTCGCCATCTTGGCAGTGCCTGACGCTGCCTAACTCCCAGCTAATCCAAAAAATGGGCAAAGAGGTGCAGCGTGGACGGAGCTGAAATGGGACAAATGATGGCAACAGTCTATGCTCGCAACCTGTGACTGCAGCCTCCTGTCAGTCAAAGAGGACAGCCCTTAATTATGCATAACTTTAAGTCTTAATATAATTTAAACAGGTGAGTTATATAAATAACCCCTGACAGGCTGTAAACGTGTTTATTTCTGCTGCTATTTTTTTGGCATTTCCATGTTAGCTTCATTTTCAGCCCCAGAGGTTGCTGCTTGTTACATGTATGCCTCATTTTTTGTGAATCACCTGTGCACGTGAAGGATATTTGAATGGCGGACCCGCGCCACTAACAATGAAAGCTACTTCAAAGAGAGGTACATTCAAATGCAAACATAAAAAGTATCGAAAACAGGGTTTGATTTCATGAAAATCTTTAGGATTATAACTTGAGGACAAGAATGAAGACAAGGGTAATAAAGCAGTCATCCGGCATGAATGACAAAACTGCCCTGTTTTCTGTTGTGTTGTTTGTTCTGTTTTCTTGCATTTAAATTAAGTTACGAACTCAGAAACCCAGAAACAAATGAACACAGTGGAAGCCAAGATTATCAAGCAAGGTGAGGGACCAAAATAGGATCACCAACCACAAGATTAGCCAAACATGGGCAGACTGTCTAAAATCATTTGTTGGACAGTAGCCAATCATGTTTTTACAAGTGTAACTTAAGCCAGCGTCACACTGCGTATACTGGCTGAGACTTCTGGATCTGAGCCAGGATAAATCAAACAACCGATGCTCGTTTAATGTCTTTTAAACAGGATTTTCTCCATACGCTGCTCAGAGGAACCAATGATTTCAGCACTGCTCAGTCTGCCTGAGAAGTTAATATCACCACTATGAGCAAAGTTTAAGAAGAGATCAACAGTAATCAGAAAGCTAGAGCAGGTGGAAGATAAACACTCTTTGGTAAAATGCTTGCAAGATTAGCGGAAGATCATGATGGTGGATGGTCGTCCTATACTCACAATACAATCACAAGGATATTCAAATATCTGTTTGGTTGGTAGACAGCTGATTGATTCGACTGAAATTAATGAAAGGAGCTTTTGACAGCATGTGAAATTAATGAAATACTGGAAATGTATGAATGAAGATTTGAGCAGAAAGAAAATCTCACCAGAACAACACATAAAATAACCAATCGCAAATGTTCAACACAATGACAAAAATCACACAGCATGCACCTGTCTCCTTCTCCCTGCTCTCCCATGCTAGATAATATTTCAGCTATTTCAATTTCAAATCACATCTATAGACTCAAGTTCCTCAACCCTAAAACATACACATGCACACACTGTTCCTGTTCTCTCATTTTCCGGCTTTAAATCCTATTCATGAAATTGCAGTAAGCCCAAAGGAAGGCAGTCTGTCGTGTGCCGTGAGTGCATGTCAAAAGACGATAATCCCTAATATATCATCTCTAATATGACACAGGTATTTGTTTGTTAGTTACTCAGGTGAACAACACTCTCTCATGCTGTTTCATTCCCAAAAAAGCAGACAAACCCACACATAATGGTTGTGTGAAAATGCACCCTAAAATAATTTCTGAGCATTATTCACTCCTATTCCCATGTGGCATACCATACAGTCACGTTAGAGGGATCTAAGCATGCATCCTGCCAGCTGTGCAAAGAGCTTAACTGATTCTGACGTCCAGACACTTCGGTCTTTAACTGCCAGACCCAAAACTGATGATGATGATGATGATGCATTTTCCCACTGATCCAAGAGGATTTTAAATGGTTAATTTATCCTAAGGACAATTTTCTCAACCCTAAAGGCACACTTCATCATTCAGTTTATCACAAATTATAATTCAATATTTTTCCTCCCACTGGGTGTGAAAAACTATAATCTGAAAAGTAAAGCAAAAGCAGTGGAGAAAAAGTACAATGTCTGCCTGTAAGATGTAGTGGAGTAGAAGTATAAAGATGCATACAAAGGAAATACTCAAGTAAAGATAAAGTACAAGTACCTTGAATAGCCTCCAGTAGGCCTACTTGAGTAAATGTATTTAGTTACATTCAGCCACTGTTGTTGAATGATGCATGTTTGTACCTAGGGTTTATTCTTGTATAGCCTGTGGGATGAGACAGAAAGTGACCATCGCTTTCTCTCCTAGCGACAAATTAAACTAAATACAGCCACATTAATATTTATGTTCTCTGTCTGTTTTCCTTCTTCTTGCACGCACTCACTTGAAAAGATGGGGAATGACGTCACACCAGACTCGCGCGTGGCCTGGTTTGTATAAACACTACAGCAAACACACCCAAAATGAGACAATTTTGTTTTAACGGTCATATTTACACACTAAAAGAAATGCTTGCAAAAGAAAAAAGGGAGAAAAGAAAGAACAGAAACGGGCGCGTTGCTATGACAACACAGCGCAACAAGGTTTGTTGTCATTAGCAACCAAACTGGCGTTTGGACCGGAAGTCTTTGGTTAGCTGTTATGTTAGCTAGCAAGTACCGGTATTTTAAAACACCAGACAACGTTAAGGCAAGTAATATCTACACTATAACGTCGTTTATTACATAAACAATGGACTCAAATTCGTTGTACTATTCTTTGGAACTCGTTGCTGGTAGCGGGAATACTTTAAACGTTGAGCAAAGAACCGCACTGCAGACTTCCCTGGTGATCCTGAAGAAAAACTACAAGTTCCATAGAGTGTTGTTTTGGGGGAAAATATTGGGATTAAAGGGCGACTATTTTATCGCTCAGGGGAGAGGAGAAGATGAGATGCAGGATAAAAAAAATCTCTATAGGTAAGATAGCCTCAGTCGTGGTTGTGTTTCATTGCAGCTACTTTATGTCTGTCCCTGGCCGTGTGAAATACCTGATTGTGTGTCCTGTTGTCTCCAGCTGTAACTGCATGGACTGGTTCCTGCTGCCCCCGGCCACAGACTCCATGATCGAGGAAGTGTCCAAAGCTGCAAAAGGTCGCTTCACAGGAGACCTCTCATATGTGTATGAGCATCGTGAGATCCGCAGGCAAGGAGAGAGAGATGAGGAGGAGGTAGTGGTAAGTATGATCAATAGTTGTAAATTGAACATAATGAAAATTGAGCTGTCAGATGAAACTCAAGACCAAGTGTTATTATAGTATTCAGTAGTACTGCAACATAGTTTATAAATAATAATCCATACATCTACTCTGCCCTACAAAGGCAAAATACCTTAACTCACCAGTGTAGAACTGAGAAAAAATACTTTAAAGATGTCCAGATAAATGTTGGAAATGTGGTTATTCTTTGCCCTATACCCTTACCAACAGATATATTTAGGCTCACATATCTCAGATCAGATATTTCTGCAGCATACAAGTGTTTTTACTCACGAAGAATCAGTGCCAAACAGAATTTAAACTCAAAGCTGCATTTCCTTTTAGTGATTTATTTCTTTTGGATGATATCAAGGCTCTACATCTCTACAGCTGTGACATTCCATCTTAGTGATGGACTGTTGTTGGTTTCAGATCAAAGTCAGTGAGGAGAACAGGCTGGCAGTGACAGTTCAACAGATCGATGAGGAAGTGTCTGTTGTACCACGTGGCGCCTTCGTCAAGAGTCCACACGGCCTTGTCCAGATCAACCGCAGCTTTGGTGGTAAATATATATCACATAGTCTGCCACATGGAGTGCGTGTGTCTGTGTCTTATCACATTTGCAGCTGCATGTGAATGAGGTGTTTCATAAAATGTGGTATTTATTTGAACTGGACGGGTACGATAAACAGCATTTTAGGACATATTTCACAATGCGTGTCAATATTATTCGGTTAACTTGCTAGTCCTGCTTTGTGAAACATAAATAAAACATATGTATGCCGATGTATATTTTGACATCATTCCACTGTAAAATCGCATCATTGTTGCTGCGATTCAGTTTGGATTACTTGCCAATGTGCCTTGTTCCACAGGTCTGTCTCACTCAGAAGCAGGGAAGCTCGACAACTTCCTTCACTTCAGCGAAGCAAAGAATCTGAAGAAGAAATCCATCCTGGAAATGGGTGATTTGAACCCAGCCATCGACTTCCTGGATGTACTGAGTGATGACATTCCTAAAGGTGAAACAACAGAGTTCAGTCAATTACACACTATAACACGTCACCAGTCGTTTTCATCACACACACACAAATATCATATCTTACTAAATCTGTTTTTGAAGCACATGGACACATCTTCAGCTAGCACTTTTTTATTTCATGATCACTGAGATTTAAGGTTTTTTTTAAAGAAAACTACAGTCTATTAAACCAATGGAAAAAGATCCTCCTATGATCTATTTTGAACAGTGTTACTGAGGCCTTTTTTTCATTTAGTGTGTTCCAACTGCCATGCTACATTACAACTAAATGAGATGTGAGTTTAGCACAAATCATTACGGTGATTCAACTGACAAGATGGGTTTCTTCCAAGTGGAAACGACTGAATCATTTTAACAGTAAAATGGTTGGTTATGCAAGGTTAAACTGATAAAAAAAAAAGAAATTCATAAATCTTCTGATGTCAACATACCTGCCATGATGGAGTAAGTTTTCTGGGAACATGTTGGAAGAATTTTTGCATACAGTGGTCTGCTGTTGGATAAGAAATATCTGGATTCAGAGCCCACATACTGAGTTTGGCCTTGAGTTCTTCTATTCGACCATCATCATGAAAACATGCACAGAAACCAGTACATGGGAATAAACAGAACTGAAGATAAATGATTAATAGGAATGCTCACATCTGTAGGAGATCAAACTAAAATAATTCAAGTAATAATATCAGCAAGTTTTAGCAAATTTATGATGAATTACGGCTGACAATTAGTAAGCAGAGCATACACGTGTTGTACATTTTTCAACATTTAAAAATTTAGCGCAGTATGGCAATGAATTTGCAGAGTTGCTTTCTTGAGGTGGGTAATTCCCCTCTATTCTCTAGTGCCTTGTAGTTGAAAGCAAGAAATGATTTTGAGCCTTTCAGGTTTGTGTATTCAAATCCTGGTGGGAAGCTCAAGACATTTGAGCTGTTGAACAGCACTACATATGTTGGAAAAATCAAACCCAGGAGGCAAACAATAAGCAAACATGGATACTGTGAAATGAATGTGTTTAGTCATGTATAGCAAGTTGTATGTACTCCAGGCCATAGTGAACATTAATAAAGTGGATGTACAGTACAAGTGTATGTGTGTGAAAGAAAAACTGTTTCGCGCCCATGACTAAACATGCAACAGATGTCAGATTTAAGAGGGCTTCCACATGTGTATATGTTTGTGTGTGTTCTTTGAGTTGATACGGATGTCGGCAGTGTCATCACTGCAGCAGACATTACACAGCTGCCTGAATGCCACACTCGCTGCAGCCGTCTAAACAGCAGATCACATGCATTTGCTGAAAAGGAGAATATGTTAACACTTTTTAAAACGGGACCCTGGGGAAAATGCGGTATGATGTATCCACCAAAAGACAGGTGCTTTCCTCTGAGACCCTAAGTTGGGCTCCTCCTCATTTCAACGACAATCCTGTAAACTGTTCCCAGCTCCTGATTTATGGCTTTAGGTTTCTCCCCCTGCAGCAGTACAGTTAGAACCTGGGGCCGTGTTACAGAAATTTCTCAACTTGCAGATCCTATCTTAACTGTTTGGTAACCATGGTAATTAGGGTTAGGGCCTGATTTAGGAAAAAAGCCATTACATAACAGTTGCCATGTAAATTTTCCTATCTTAACTCAAGACAGGAAAGTGTATTACACAAGCATCCTAACTTCCCAAAACAAACTCTCCTAACTTTAAGATAACTGTTAAGCTCTCCTAACTTTTCCACCAGGTTGTGTTAACTAACTTGTTTAATCTGTATGGCTGCTCTTTTGTTGCTTTTACACAACCAACAGAGCTGCCTTCCTCTTCCTATCACTTGTCAGTGCACTTCTTTTCTATTTGATAGCATCAATTGGCTGCCGGATTCGGTGGAGAGTATGTCAGCTATCTAAGCCCACTTTATTTTGTTTATCTCCAGTTAGTGTTGTTGTTAATTTCCCCAAAAGAACATCTTTAGATTTATCTACAGATGTTATCCTCTAACTCATCTGTCTTGAAGTTAAGTGGCAGTCATTTTTGCTCCATTTGTTTTGTATGTTTCAATGAGAAAGACAACGTTACAAAGTTGCTTAGCTCCGTGAGGTGAGAAATGTAGCTTAGGTTGCTAGGTAACAGACATAAAAGTTGATAACCGATGTTGGATTGAGTATTTAGGATTTCCTAGCCTGAGAAAAGATATAGATGGAGGATAAAGTAAGATAAGATAGGATTCCTAAGGTTAGTTAGGATTTGCTTCTTTAATACCAAATTGGGGAAAATCCTATCCTTTCTTAACTTAAGACTTAAGATAGGAAGTTTCTGTAATACGGCCCCCACCAAATACGTTTTTACTTTTAGTTGAATCATACTTTGTCGAATAAGTTCAATGATAAAAATAAAGAAAAGAACAAAAACAAAAGTGGTGAAACAACTGTCCGATTTATTGGAATCATCTCTCTTTTATAGAAAAGCATCAGTCAAAGGGTTTTTGTGTCTACAGCAAATCCAGCTCTTGTTCTCAATTCCCTGGGTCTAATGGTCACACCCAGACATATTGAGAAACAGGTTAGACTGCAGATATCAAAAGCACAAAAGGTTGATTTATTGGAGTATCCCATGGCTGCCTCGAGCATGTGAAGACTATAATCTTCTTGGACTGATTTCCAAAGATGACTGTAGCCTCCATTTCAATTCCGCTCAGCATGACGTGGCAGCGTCCTGCATTTAACATCAATTATTTACAGCGAGCCTTCTCCGTTTGTGTGTAGGATCATGGAGTCTTCAGGTTGAATGTGCCGGCAAAGTGTGTGTGCTTCGCAGCCTGTTGTGGCTTGGCCTGACCTTCTACCATGTGCCGATGACGCCACAGCACGGATACATCTATATCGGTGATGGGAGGAAGAATATGGACCTTCCCTTCATGCTATAAAAACATGTTTCTTCATGTTTCTATTGTTCACATCAACCCTCAAAATATATTCTATGTAACATATTCCAGGACTTTTTGTTGGTTTTATCTTGAAATAAATAACATAAAGAGGTGCAGTTTGTGTCTACAAGCTTTTTGTTCCATTCACTTATCATGTACAAAAGCTATTTCTATACAGTAAACACATGCTGAGAGGCAAAGTAAACACACACATTTTATTTGCACATCTGTGTTGCTTTGAGTATACACAGTCAATACACCACCTACTTTGGAACTGTAATACTGACCCAGTTGTTGCTCGCATTAAGTTGTCAGAGAGTTGACTTCAAGGGCTCTTTGAAAAGCAGCAGAGGCAGAATAGATGGTTCTGGGTGGAGCTGAGGACGCTTCATTAAAAGGGTGACGCAGCTTCATAAACAAAAAGGTAGAATAAATACAGATGGATGAAGCTTTTAGGCCTTTTCCCAGGGCAGTATGACAAAAGTCAGTCCACTGAAACCGCATCCTCCCACCCACTCTCGTCCAGTTGCTGCACCGATTCAATCCGTCAGTGTTTCATGTTAAGGGGTTTGACACCGTAATGCACATTATCCTTGAGTATTGGGTGGCCAACATCCATGCGCTTCTTACACCACTTTAGTCCAGTTTTATAAATGGGTTTCACCGAGTCAATGGACCAGCGAGTCAGGTATCTGTACAACAGAAAATCAGTTTCAGTTGCACTGGGACTCGTGCTGACAATCGACAGATAATGGTGAGAAACAGACAGACACACATGTATACATTACCTGTTAAGTTGTGGCTTGGGCCTCTTTGGGACATGGCCCTCTGGAAGTTTGGGTTTGTGGTCAGGGAGCAGACCTTCAACACAGAAAAAAACAAAAGTCAACAGCCAGTCATTAGTAAAGCAGGTCCAAAAAGGTTTGCTGGATTCTACTGATGCTACGTATTAAGATTTACACTATTCAACGAGGAACTAGCACAGAACTAACTCATCAGCACATTTACCAGTCTTATTGTCTGGTTTCTTACAGTTTGAATGAGAGGATGTCAATATCTTCAATGTATTTTCAAATTAAAAAGAAAATAGTCAACACATTTGATAATTGATAAAGCAAAAATGCCAAACACTTGCTGATTCTCAAATGTGAGAATTGCAGCCCTGAAAAATCAATTATACCCATAACAATAGAGCTGCAACTATTTGATAATCAATTAATCATTCAGGTAATTTTTTATTTAAAAAAAAAAAAGAGAAAAAAAGGCAGAAAAGGCTGTTTTCAGCCTCTCAAATATTTCCTGCTTTTTTCCATTTTCCATTATATTAAATTGAATATCTTTGGCTTTTGAACAAAACAAAACAATTAAAGACCTTGGAAGTTGACAAACTGGGATGGACATTTTCTACTATCTTCTGACATTGTATAGAGCAAACGATTAATTGAGAAAATGATCTGCAGAAAATAATCGTTAGTTGCAGCCTTTCTATGGCTGCAGCCCTAGATAACAGGCAGACAAAATTCTGTTCCAGTACTTTGGTGTGCTAGAAATATTTAGTAGAGATATTTCTGGCTAAGCTGATACAACTTTATACCATCTTGACAGAGTCAGATTCACTACTTAAGACTGTATATGCCTTTATTTGCTTATCTCCAACACTAAACTATTTTAAATCTGTGGAAATCTTGCAATCATTTCAGATGTATAACTTAAGGATCCCAGTGTCAAACAGAAAATGAATGTGAGGTTAATATGAGTTTAGAGTGGTCGAAGATTGAAACACACAAACAAGGGGCAGCCAGGAACACTGACCTGCTCTGTGAGCCATCTGAACACAGATGGCAATCTTGCGATGTTCCTCTGGACAGAGACCCGTGATTCTCCTGGGCAACATCCCTCCATCTGACCTGATGAACTGACTGAGCAACAGGACATCCTGCAGGGGGTGAAACAAATCCAGACACAATAAACATCTGATACACTTTCCATAATGTCAGAGATAATTTGGTCATTGCGTGCTTGTGGTTGCATTTACCGTGTAGTTGTATTTATGCTGCAGGTTCCACCTGTAGATAGGACATTTGGCTGTGGGGTTTGGAGGCTGTGGTCCTGCTGGAATGTTCAGTATTTGTCCCTCAATCTGACAGACAGTTAGTGTAATAATACGTTATGGTAGATTCCTTGTCAGGTTGACTGAATATTTGTATGTGCACTGTCCTCTCTAAAACTGTAGGACGCACACGCAAAGCACACGCAGGTATACGCAATCATTGCTTCTGGCTAGGCCTGTCATGATACCTATTTTTGTTGAACGATATATTGTCACAGAATTAATTCAATTAAGACCTTTTATAACATTGATATGATAAAAGGGTGTACCAAGTACACCCTTTCAAAGAGCAATGAACTTTGAATTCTTAAGAATATCCAGACATTGGTATTGGATATGAAAACAAATCTTAAAATATCCTAAATAAATAACCCATAAATATTTAAATGTTTTTATACAAAGTTGACTCGTTCACATTCATGGGTTCTCCTCTGTCATTACTCGGCTTCAACCCAAAATGTTTCCACACTGGAGTTGTGGAGCGTGGCTTTAAAACCAACTCCATTTGGACTTATTCTTCCAAACTTCCTGGCTGGTCAGTACCCGTCAGGAAAAACAGCAGCGCAACTAGAAATTACAGACAAATGTGTCTCATCATAGTTCTGTTCTTTCAGCTTGGTGCTGTGAAACAACACTTAAGTCTTATAATGGCAGGGGAAACCCTGCTGTTTCTTCTGGCATCATGTTGGCTAAAATGTTGTTGACATTCTTACGTAAGCAAACACACATGTAAACACAACAGGCAATATCATACGACATATGGACATGACCTTGATATTTTTTTGCTGACCTTGATAAGTTGATAACATAATTATTGTGACAAGCCTACTTCTAGCTGAAAAAAACCCCCCTGAAAACAAAATAAAACAGTGATGAGTTTTACTCACTGTTGTTGTTTTACCCTCCTTCTTCTCCACCACTGTAAAACACACATTGTATGATGTTAGGCATTTGATCAGAAATATAAATATAAAACAAATTCTTTACCGTTTTCCTAATCTTGAAAGACGTTTTAAGCGATTGTGGTGCCAAGTGATAAAATCATTAGTTACAATTCCATAACAGACAGTAAATATAATTCAGCTCAAGTCTCTCGATAAATCACAAATAACAACAAATAGTGTTTGCATACAGTAATCCCGACTCAAAATGTGGTTAGGTGAGGCTATAGTTAGTAATTTGTTTACATCTTTGTTGAGTTATTAAATATCACATATTATATATAGATAGAGAAATACTTACATACATAAACAACCAATTCAAGAACATTTAAAGTCAGGAGTAGGAGGAATACAACGAAATGAAAATGGAGCAACGCTCTTTTAATGTGTGTGTATTTTAATGTGACTGTTCACCCTTGTATAGTGACAAGAGGTGCGTCGATGGACGCACGGCGTCTGGCAAACAGCTAACGTTATTTACTCACGGTAATATTGTTGTTTTTTCACATGTGTTGTTGCATTAGCGATAAGACAATATCTCCTTGAAGGTGCATGTTGTATGCAGGTCTATATAAGATTAAAACTGTGCAGAGATGCCTCTAATCACTTTCATGTGGACCATGTGTGTGTCCTTAATAAAGCTCTGAGTTTCAGCTTTACGTTAGCATGCTAGCTAACGTTAGCTCCTCTAACATTGGAGGGCTAAAATGTTAACGTTTGTAGATAATTCTCACCTTGGCGGATCCCTCGACTCTGGATGGTTAAAGCCGGCAGTTGGAGAACACTTATCCTCTGTTGGACCTTCACGTTGGTGCATGTGGCACCCAATTTCAAGCCCGCAAACGAGGTCCACACAGACCTCAACATACTGCGGGCTGCCATCTTTAATTCCCGACCTTCGCTTTCGTCGCTTCCGGTCTGGTAATCTCGCGAGAGTGCAAACAGCGACACTCACGGTGAAGACTTCTTATTACACCAATGGTGGTGAAGAATAAAATATATATTCCAACAGCACGTAGGTTACAAAAATAAATGTATATCCCTCCACTGTTCGTGTGTGACATGTGTTTGTGTTTTATGAACTGGCTTGATAAAAATAGTTGCATGGCTGACAGGAAATTCCATTTCAAACAGATAAATATAATTATAGCTAGGCTTTTTGATCCTTTATCAAAAGCAATTCCCCAAAGCACATCATATCATGAGGCAAGATCTAGCCTAAATCTAATTAATCTATAATAAAATACAAAACACATTACAGCATAATATCAAATACAATTGAACACAAGGGGGGAAATAAATGAAAAGACATGGCATATTGAAAAGTATCCTATCCAAGGCAACAGAGTTTTCCCAGAAAAAAAGGTGATAGTGACATCCAGATCACAGAGAGAGATCAGTGTAAAGTGTATTTGTCTGCAACGAAGATTTAAACATAACGTGCCAGTGCATGGGAAAATAAATCCTGCAGTCTCTATACGATAAACTGCAGCATCTGTGGATCAGATACTTTCATCTGTGTGTTGCTTTCCTTTAGGTGCTCAGAGTTCATAACAAAGATAGGGCCACTGCCCATACCTCTATTCATACCACGCTCATCAGATGGAAGGTTGAGAGGCACCTAGAGGAGCAGTGTAGGAACATGCCAAACTTTTGTTGCAGAAACTCAAAGATACAGGCAGAGTCTTCGGGCCCAGATAAATAGACTCAGAGAAGATAAAGAGTTTGATGGTTGATAGTGCTATCATGGGAACACTATGCCATTGTCCAGTCATGTTTTTGTTTGCTGCTTTTCAGGATTTATCTTGTGGCCTCATCTGTCTGCATAAAGAAAGCATTAAGGAGGGCAAAACAGGCAGCAACAATAAATCTACTTAGAGAAGTTCCTTTTAGATACAGTAAAATACATTTATGGAACATATTCTTGTGCAAATTAGAGCTGTGTTATAAATTGAAGCATAGTCATAATGTGACATAATCTCTGTTTGCAAGATCTTCGACAATTGCACACATTTATGGTAAAGAGTATTACCCCCTGTTTGGTTACAATTATTATCTTTGGGCAAACACGTTTCCCTTTTGTCCTCAGAGCATGTCTCAATTTTCCAAACTAAATTATAAAAAAAATATTAACATGAAACATTCAGTTGACCATGAGCTTCAATGTGCATGCAAAACTTTGCTCATTCATTGTTTCCGTGAAGAAAACTAAATGAAATTGATATTTTTAAAGTTTGGATTATTATTCAAGATATACACTTCAAAAAACGTACAGGATAAGGACACTATTAAGTATGTATGCTTGTTTAAAAAAAACCCCATCTCTGATGCAATATTGACAGGAAATAATCTGCTAAAAATTCATCAAAGTCACTCGTTTTACACAAACTTCCTGCAGTTATTGCGTTCACTATTTGTGTTAATTGTTCAGTTTATCAACTGTTCTGTACGTTATTATTATGTATTGAATATAATATGAAATATCCATAAAATATGTTACTAAAGCAGGAGATATACTTGTATACTGTTTAACCACCCGTTGGCGTAGACATCACTTCACAGTAATTTCTGAGTTTGTACCAAATGAACGGACAAAACGGAAGTGTAGTTAAAAGCAAGTATATCTCTGATCTTAGTCAGGGGTCGTCAGTTTACTCAGTGATAGAAAAGGGGTCCCTTAAAGCTCGTGACAATTTTCCAAGCACGTTCACGATCATGGTTGTTTGGTTTCATGGCTAAAACATTTTGAACAATTCCTCAAATGCCATCTAAACCGTGGAGCCGAAAGGAGTTGCACACTGAGATGCAAATGTTCTTCTGTGTTGGTCTCGTTTACGGAGAGTAGATAGAGATTACCGTCACCCTGCCGCCACAAAGGAAGCATTGTCTAAGTGATCAGGTCCCTTCGTCAAGGACACTTAAGCAGTCACATTCCTTGAGAGAATCCCAAAAAATGGCATTTAAAGTGTCTGGCCACCTCCTCACAGGCTTTGATATTCAAATGAAACATGGCCCTGTACAAACAGGCGCCTCAGCTGAGGAAGAGCGGGGAGAGTAAATCAGATAGGATTTCTCTCAGATGAAAAGAGCTTGTCTGACATTTTCACAGCGAGCGCTGAGGGACGCTGAAGCAATGTTGGTTCGATGTCATGGTGGGAAGTTATTGCTGTGTGGAAAAGGTTAGAGTTTTCACCCCCGCTTCCTTGGACAAACTGCTAAAACGCAGCATGGAAGGAGAAGAAGAGCCGAGACTGGAGCGAAGATGAGTGGGTACGGTCACATCACACAAAAACAAATCCAACCCACCCCTGCTGCATTCCCCTTTTATTGTCACACTGGTCAGTTTGTTTTGCCTTTAATGTTTTGGTGAAAACTGGAGGGCCCCTGGTGATAGCTTCTGCTGAAGAGTCTAAACACAAAGAGACCTCCACGAGGGTCATAACAGCAACTCCGTGGGATCTGAGGATTCGAGGTACCTTTAATCAAAATTAGAGTCCGATGCCGATACCGATTTTAGAGGGGAAAAATTAACCGACATGGCGGCTGATATAGTGAATTTTTGAGCTGGAATGAAAATATTTATGTGGATTCTGCACCAATGTGACGATGCAAAGATAAACAAATAACTTTATTATAGAATATTTAGCATTATTATACATTATACTACAATGTATTACACTGTCAACCAGTTCTAGAAATGAACACTGAGAAAATAATGAATACATAAAAATAAAATGAATAGCTAAATAAACATCAGTACTGTATGTTCAGTATTAATAATTGCTGATCATTTAAATAAAGAATAATAATAATAATAATAAAAAAATAGCTATATGACACCATTTCTAAACCACCCCAGCATAATTTTCTGCATTGTATGTTTTGTAAAAAAGGTTTTCATATTGACACATATCGGAAAAAAAATACGGCGATACCGATAAATACCGATAAATCGGTCAGGCTTTAAATCACTGAATTACACAATCTGACTGTTGTGCCATGGCTTTCTAATGTTTCTCTCTGCTGAGTGTTTCCTTATAGGTGAAGATTTCTCTCAGTGAGAGCCAAAGGTTTTCGACAGAATGTCTCATTCCCATGCAGATGGAATGTGTGGATTTGCTGCCATCCAAATTGATGGGCACAGTCTGGTATGCAATTAAGGCATAGCTGTCACTAAGAGGCTTTCCTGGGTGATTAACTTGTAAGGGCTGTTGCATCCAAGGAAGTCAACTGAACACAATTAGCCTATTTCAAGGGAATGAGTTTGGTTAAAGGCCCCCACTGCGTGTAAGATGAGGTGAGAGGAGAGAAGCTGGCCAAAGCAGACAACTGGAAACAAGACACGTAGGTTTCATCGAGCAGGGAGCGGAGCTCAAGAGTGACATTCGATGTACGTTCATCGCTCTGATGTTGGGCAAAGCTTTCTCGCAAGTGACATGAAGCTTCATCAATCCGAGTATCAACGAGCCCCCCCCGCCTGTTCTTTTTCTAAGCCCCTCTCACTCACTACCCTTATTTGCACTTATTTGGGTGTACGTGCTAAATGGCACTAGATTCAGCTCTTTGAAGAGGCTCTTATCCCCGTTTCTTCCTCCGCTTGGCCGTCTGAGAGTGCCAGCTTCTATCCTCTCTCTCACACACATACTCAGTCTACCCCTGTAAATCCACGTACACACACAAACACATGCTCTCCTCCATCTGTCTTTCTCATACACACACTTTCCCTGCATTCATGTGGTGTCGAAATAATCGGAAAATTATTTCTTGACTGGGAAAATTCACGTGAACGGCCCCTCAAGTCACATCAACAACTTGGAAAGTCGACAAAAAAATTTTGGTTCATGACTTGACGTTGACATCATATTATGCAGAAATATGATGGACGAAAGTAACTTGTTATTAATTCATATATTGCATATGCTTTTTTTTGTAATATGGTATTAGGTTGTAACCATTTGTTGCTGTCCACATAGAATGACCTAGATTAGTTAGAACAGTTATTTATTAGCATTAGCCCTGATAACAAGTCAGGTAATGCAATATTGTGGTGGTTTAAACACATTTTTGTAGCACCCATGTTGTTTCCACATTAGGCTACGACTTAAAGCTCATGAACACAAACTCAGGAAATGGGACGATCCGAGAAGCATGTGAATGCACCATTAATGTATGACAAGCCGGAAATATACTTGCTGTTTGACCATCAGTTTGCGTAGATGTCACGTTAATTTCGGAGTACGTACACAATGAATGGACAAAACTTGATGCAGCGTCATGCACTTGCGTACACGTATTTAAAAGCAAGTATATCTCCGGCTTTAGAGTGTGCGATTTTCATGCAGGTTGCGTTGCCTGCGATACAATGCAAACAATAGCTCCTTGGCTCCTGAGTGGTGCTCTTCAAAATGTCTGAAAACATGTTGTACCCTTTGCATTTTTCTTTCCCTCGGCTGAGTTGTGTTGGTCACCCCCAGTGGCTATAGCATCAAAGAAGTCAATTAAAACAGGATGATCAATGTCTTGGCTACTAAAAACAAAACTGATCTGGAATTATTTCCGCTCCATCTGTGTTTGATGAGAGAATCCTGTTTCACCTGTAGGAACAACAACCAAACAATGTAACCTGTGATTCATTTAAGCTCTGAAGGATGTTTTTAATGTGACACGGTCGTCTCATGCTGTGCTGATTTGAGCAACACTACCCAGATTAGTTTCCCACCATGGCTGCCTCTCTTAACTTCCTCCTTGTGCATGTTGCCATGACGCCTGCAGCGGCATTCCCACATAGACCAGATGGTTTCCAGTCAACTGCAGCCTCTTTTACTAAAAGGCCTTCTACAAGTGGTCATGTGAGTTATGAGGTGACCATTTATATTAAAGGAGCTTTCACTTTTATTCTTTGTTTGCTGGAATTACTAATGTTTCATCCTATTTGATATCCGGCTTACAATATATGTATTTTACTCCTCAGGTTGATTTATTAAATGCAGACCTGTAATAAATTATTTGTTGACCACGTGGGGGCAGCGCAACAGTCTGCAAACACAACATTGCCATAAGATCGCATTATTAAGTCAATATGGTAAATATTCATTCTCCTTTTATCTCTGTTTTTGGTCTCCACCAACTCCTGAGGGAAATATCTGGTTGTTTAGATGTGAAATACCCCACTATGTTCCCCAGCTAGATGCTAACAATGCTATCTGTTGTGTGGTGCTGGGCAGGGAAGGGAAAAACGCTGCCTGCTGTGACTGAAAACGATATTGATCAGTGCTGCGATAGTGAATCAAAACACATAAAGTTGTGGGTTGTAAAACCAAAACAATGAGCTGAAAGATGGTAAAAAAGCTCTGTAGAGCTGAGCCTAATTATCTGTGTGTACTGTATATCACTATGAGTGACCCCTTTCACACTACACATAGTCATTTGATCCATTGTTAATATAAAAATATCGATTAGAGCAGCTAAGCCCGGTCTATTCTGATTGGTCAGTGTTTCTGGGTCTTCTGCATCTGTGCTCTTGGCATCTCTCTACTGTCACTGCAGCAGGGGAATGATTGTAGCAGCACTTTCTACCTATATAGTTGTGACATCACAACCGCATGGAAGTCCTGACAGCTCGTTTAAATACGCACGCGCTGTGTGCATTTCCCTAGATTGAGCGTTTTGATACTTTCACAGTATTTATATAACACCTAGACCTGCTTTATAATCAAAGAAGACGTGGATATCACACTTTTACAATATAGGACCTTTAAACCATTGTGAGAATTGTTGCCATGGTGCTTTTGAGTAAGCTGCTAAATGACTTTTGTTGACATTTCCCTCTCACGTCATTCTGGTCTGCGAAGTCTCCTACTTATTTAACCACTGCACATTTCATCACAGTCATGTTTATCTCAGTGTGGCCTCAATATGTGCCATTCTTTCACGTCAAACTCCATTGAGAAATCTGTCAGTTTAATTTAATGTTGCCTTGCTTATCTACATCACATGACCTAACATACATCAGCAAAATGTGAACTGGTTTACCTGCTCTGGTAAAATCATTAAATTACAGTACACAATGAGGTTTGTAGCATATTTTTTAAATGTATATTTTATTTAAATATCAGGGTTTCGAGGACATTTTTATACTCACAAGTGGTGTGAGGCCTTCAAGTTGAACATGATGTTTTCTTTCACAGAAAAGAGAAAGTGAGAACAACAGATCTCTGGCTCCTCCTTTATGTGAACCACACCTGGCTTGTAAAGAAACCCGGTGTTAACACACAGAACAAAACTTCACCCTTGTTATTCTGTCTCCTTTTCTCTGACTGAAACTGCACCCACGCACCCTTGGGTGAATGTATTGAATGGTATAGAATGCACAGAATGGTAGACAGGTGGAGCCCAGCAGGGGGCAGTGGTGATTGTCAGGTGCAGCTTCGCTCCACTGACACTGTTTGAACAGCCTCCAACCTTCTGTAGACGGTTGCCCTGCATCAGCAGCCAGCCAGTGAGACCTTGAGGATTAAATAATAAAACACACTCAACTGGATGTTATCAAGGACACTAGACACAGTTTTCACAACTTATCGGCCAAGTCGCTTCAGTTATTTCATCTAATAGGGCAAATGAGTTACTGGTCACATATATAAACCTTTAAAGGTCCCATATTGTAAAAAAATGAGATTTCCATGTCCTTCTTTTGTATTATAAAGCAGGTCTAGGTTCTATATAAATACTGTAAATATATCAAAATGTTCAATTCACAGAGAAATGCACATGTATTCAGACACTGTGCCTTTAAACGAGCCGTCGGGACTTCTGTACGGTTGTGATGTCACAACTATACTACATATACGTAAACAGTGGCTGCATCCGAAATCACAGACTATGCACTACATACTCCAGATGTACACTATCATTCAACATACTTTAGTGTAAATACACAGGTCTTTTCAGACGCACTGAGCTGTAATTTCCGTGTGAGCCTCCTTGCCGGTTGGACTCGTAACCATGGTAACCGGTGCCGACCTCCTCTGACCTCGTCAGATAATGTTTAAATTACTGGAAAACATAAGCAGCTAATCCACTGATTTTTAATCTGCAGAAATGTAAATTGAAACTAAATTGTTATGAACATTGTCGTCACTAACACATTGCATTGTGGGATATTTATGCCGGCGTATTGTCCAGTGTTGCATACTGTAATATTTCACCAGAAATAGTATGCACATCACGTACTATTCGTTTCATACTAAAAAATCTCTG
>JAOVVB010255640.1:0-19736 GCA_028570985.1 Heterobranchus longifilis
TGATCCTATGCACGAAAGGCATCCACATATCCACTCGACCGCTGCGAGTACAGGTATATTTCCGGGTTTCTCCTATAAATCCTTCAGATATTCAGTATTCCAGGGAACAAACTGAAAATGCTTTCCAGGCTGGGTTTGAACCACCAACCTTTGGCACTGTGTACCTATGATTTATCCACTACACCACAGTGGAGATGCTATGGTAGTACCAGTGTCTCCTTATGAATGCAACATTCAACAGGACAAATTGAAAAATCTTTCCAGCTGGGTTTGAACCATCAACCTTTCACACTGTGTACCTTCACTCTATCCACTACACCATAGTGGAGATGTTGTAGTAGTTCCAATTTCTCAATATGAATGCAACATTCAATCGAACAAATCGAAAATGATTCCAGCTGGATTTGAACCACCAACCTTTTGCACTGTGTACCTATACTCTATCCACTACACCATAGTGGAGATGCTGTGATAGTTCCAATTTCTCCTTATGAATGCAACATTCCATCGAACAAATCAAAAATATTTCTAGCTGGATTTGAACCATCAACCTTTTGCACTGTGTACTTATACTCTATCCACTACACTATAGTGGAGATGCTATGACAGTTCCAATTTATATCAGTCAAGTTTTTACTGAGATGTATCTGTATTGATTTATCTGTGCCAATAAAAACACCATAGTATAGTATGTCATTAAAATGTCATTAAAACAGCATAGTAAACTATGTCATTAAAAATGACAGTTTTTACAGGACAAATTGAAAATGTTTCAGGTTGGGTTTGAACCATCAACCTTTTGAACTGTGTACCTATACTCTATCCACTACACCACAGTGGCTTGAATGATATATCAGTCAAGTTTTTTACTGAAAACACTATAGTATTGTATGTCATTAAAATCTCATTAAAACATCATAGTAAAGTATGTCATTAGTAAAGCATGTCATTAAAAATGTTATTAAAACATCATAGTAAAGTATGTCATTAAAAATGGTGCCTTCCATACCAGGAATTATCTTCTTATTCTTTCATCATATTTGTCTGTCTTATCTGACACTCTGGATTATTGATTCATTGCATTTTTGACTTTTTCATGTTGGAAATTGGAGTTTAAATCTCACCGCATCTCATAAGATTTGAACACACAGTCTCCAGTGTTCCAAGCTGTTTCTTATCTCACTGGGCTATCTGTTCTGTCTTAACAATGTGTGTTTTTGCAGATTTGACGTCTTCATTTTGAACGTTAAACCCCAAAATTAAGTGAGGATTGAACACACAACCTGCAGTCTAGCATTAAGCCTCTTATCTCACTGAGCTATCTTACCTGATATGTTATCACTGGTATGTCTCATATCATATTTGAGTTCTTAATTTGGAATTTTACACCTCAAAAGTCAGTGCATAAAGTGGGGATTGAACACACAACCTCCTGTCGCCAGCTGGATTTGAACCACAAACATTTGGAACTACACAAATGCACTTGCCACTACACTATGGCAGAGACACTGTAGTATTTCCAGTTTGTCATCTTGAATGCATCAGGGAGCATTTGCGAGGACAAACTGAATAAAATGTTTCAAGGCGGTCTCATCTAAGAACTGAACCTCTGGACTTGTAAACCATCTCTTAGCACCCTACACTATCTGAGATTAAACACTGTCTTTGTATTTCATTGCATATTTAAATTCTTTACTTTATCAGTCCTGTGAAAATATCAGCCGATTTATTGGCCTTACCGATATATCAATATGGAGGACGAAAAATGAGTCTCAATAAATAAATGCTGTATTTATGTATACATGTATGTATTTATTCCTGTATTTATTTATACAGTTATTTATTTATTTCTGTATTTATTAATTTATTCCTGCATTTTGTGTGTGTGTGTGTGTGTGTGTTTGACACCTTCAATTTGAATGTTAAACCTCAAAACAGTCTCCCCGCCAGCCTCTAATGAGACTAAAAGTGAAAAAGTCATAGGAAAGTATGCCAAAAAAAGTGAAAAAGTCATAGTATAGCATGTTGAAAAAAGTGAAAAAATATTAGAGCATGTCGAAAAAAAGGCAGTATATTTTTTCGAAAAGAAGTCAGCATAATATGCTGAAACATAATTCATAGTATAGTATGTTGAAAAAAGTCATAGAATTATAAAATGTCGGAATTACTTGAAAAAAGTGAAAAAGTCATAGTATAGTATGTCGAAAAAGGGGGGGGGGGGAGGAGACATAGTATAAGCATGTCAAAACAAGTGCAAAAAATGACATTATAGTATGGGTGAAAAGTCATAGTATAGCATGTTGGAAAAAAAGTGAAGAAGAAAAAAATGACATAGTACAGCATGTTGAAAAATGTGCAAAATCGGCATAGTATAGCCTGTAGAAAAAGTCAGTATATAGCATGTTGCAAAAAGTGGAAAAAACTATAGTATAGTATGTCGAAAACAATGAAAAAAATGTCATAGTATAGCATGCTGAAAAAATGAAGAAAAAAATGACATAGTATACTATCTTGTTTTTGCATTTATACTATGTCTGCTTTTCCCTGGTTTTCTGAGCCACATTTATGAAACACCCCCTCTGTCTTGAAAATGCATAACTGAGATTTTCAAACTGTCAGGACTCATTATTTCAATACAGTAAATCAGGTGTAACTCCAGAAGTTTTGACTGGAAATTAATTGCACCTGTGGCTCTGATGCAATCTGAGAGGTAAATTTCTCATCGAGTGGGAACCTGACACACATCCAAAGTAAACAAGGCCCGCAGTCACGCCAGTCTCGTGCTGCCATCAAAACAAACAGACCAGGGCCGAGTGTGGACACATGGCATACGTGGCTTAGTCCCCTCCATTGACGGCCTAATTCCCCCCGCACCGCCTCATAAAGGGGTCTATTGACAGCCCTTCCTGAGCCCTGCTCACACGCAAGTGACCCTCATTGTGAAAATATGTGTACCATCGTTTGGGGCAAGCTGCGGTCTATTGCCCTTCCCTTTAAAATAACAACATTTGGCTGAAACGGCATTTTGCCCCTTTCCTGTCATGATACTGTGACTCAGGGCTTTTCCTCCATTTACAGTAGATTGTAAACAAGGAAGTAAGTCAACACTGAGGACAGTGGCACATTAAATGCTAAAATAATTGGATGGGAACCTGTTTGATATCCTTAATTGCAATCTGTAGCAATATTACAAGTTTGACTGTGCAAATCATTATGAGATTTACGTAAAGTAGGGGAGCCTGGGGTTGGTTGGCACATGGCTATTTTGACCTGCACTCATCTACTATGTTAATGTTAAAGCATCTGAAAGTCACTAACTTTTTTGTTGAGGGTAAAATTTTATTGTATCAAAAGTAAAAACGTAGTCTGTGGACTAAAGATATTATAAAACTGTTAGATAGAGATATTGGAAATGTGTTACTTTTAGCTAATAGACATTGGAATCAGTTACATTTTGACATAATTTGATTTGAAAGTCTGTGATGAGTGATGGCAGCTGGATAACATAATTTCTTCACAAATTGTGAAGATAAAATGTTAATATTGTTCTATTGGTTGCTTTTTCTTTCTTTTTTTGTAGCTATAGCATTTTAACATTGTGCTAACCAACCCTGTGATGGGGCTGGTTGACACAAATGGAAAACATGACTTTAATCACAAATCACCTCCTTTAAAACATTTGTGTACATTAAAACATATTAATTTCTAGGTGAGACCTTAATCATTCATTTGCTGCTAGTTAGAATATTCTGACATAAATGATGCCAGAGAAATATGGCAGAGAGAGAAGCAGAGTTTGCCAACCAATCTCGGGCTCCCCTACAGGCCTGTTTGCATCTGTTGAAATCCACAAACGTCTTTCAAACTGCAGTGGCCCATGGTCAGGAGGGGAAAGCACTGCGGGTGGACCTGAAAATCTGATCCTCTCTTCGTGTTTGACAAGGCTACCTAATCCCTTTTGTTCCACCCCAAGAGTCTATTTCAGAGACAACTGAAGCCGCTGTAACAGAAAACCAGTGACGCAAAGCAGGACATTAAACGCTTCTCACACTTATTTATTGATGGATCTTTAAAAAACAAGCAGATCAACTTTTTAAGTAGGTGTGGTAGAGGCCCCAATGTGAGTTCAAGGACAGCCGTGGGAGGGAAAGGCTTCAGTATATGGACATAATATGTACATTTAACAAATGTGTTTCAGAAGCAGATGTGATGATGTACTGGCATTGGATAATGTATATAATATAATACGCATATTTAGAGCCTGTTTTATGAGTAGTTTGGGTTGTTAAGTAATTAGACTATTTGTAAAAGAGTATGTCTCTGAAATTGACTTGTGGGGTTGTTGATATACCTACTTTTCTTTTCCCAAACAGCCTTTTTGTGATTTTGTTTTGGTCCAAACATCAGGGGAAAATACAACTGGGTCATTATCAGCAAGGGGTGCCTTTGGACTTCAAAATTTCCTCCCCAAAAAGGTGAGATTTTCCATTTAATTTTATATTCATAAAATAGATCAAATGCAGATTGGTCAAGCACTTTATTTTATTTTATTTTTATTTTTTTTTACTATAGAAGTCAATGTAAGAGCAAACTGAAAATATGTCCCCTCTGTAAAATTCAAAGTAGAATAAATACATTTGTCCACCCTGTCATGGAAGACAGGGGACAAGCTAGTTTTTTAACATTTTTGGCTCAGCAAAGTGATTCATTGTTGAAGGTGACTGTGCACTGTTTAACAAATATTTTTTAATTTCTGAAAAGTTTTTTTTACATTAACTCATATTTCACTATGGACAACATCCAACTACAAACAATATGATGAAAATGAGTAAATATAAGAGTAAATACTTTGTGTACTTGCTGCAGTTGTTTGGACCTCCATTGAAGAAAGACAAATTGGTGGTGGTGACATCACTGATTACATCAGCTGTTTTCTTAAAGGGGCAGTTACCCCATTACCCCAATTTCAGGGATACGTGCAAAATGTTTAATATTACTATGAAAACAGAATATAAATGATCAAAATGACCTGTTTTATCAAAGAACATATTGAGGACAATAAGTGCATATCAAAAGTATTTTAATTTTGCGTCATTTCACCACTTATTACAATCACTGAAGTTAGCAGAGCAGTGTGTGGGACAGAGTAAAAATCACACACACCCATTCAACGAAAAAGGTATAAAATTAGGGAAACATTTTATGAGACTCATCATTGCACTGTGTGTGTGTGTGTGTGTGTGTGTCTGTGTGTCTGACCATTTCTAATAAAGAGTTATTCTGCTGGGGACACCCTTCACTGATGTTGACCCAACTCTGTTAATTTGCATTTCCTGAAAATGGAGTAAAATTCTATGTACTGTATATTAACAGTAATAGTTAAACAAAACAATTGTTGTAATTAGAGCTCCTGAGCTGTATTAGATACCATATTATTGACAGATTATTTTCTATATTAGTCCTGTTATCTAAGGGAAAATAAGTAATTCCAGGGATTGATAATCCGGGATCACCGTCATTCAGTGGGAGTTCTTTCATAATAAATCATCCTGACTGATGATGCATGTAGATTACACTACTGTATATGTAACTAACTTAAAAAAAACAAAAAAACTAATTATACATAAATTAAACTTACTTTAAGTGCATATACTGTTAGGGAAGCTAAACCAACAATTAACTGTAGTACCAAAATAAAAAAAACCTTTAATTATAACTATAATCTACCTAACCTGCTAGTCTTCTGTTTCAGGATTACAATATCACTTCTATGAATCATTCCTGCTTTTACTTTTTCTTTCTTGTATCATTTTATACATAATTTTATATTTGCGTAATCACTGCCAAGCAAAAATGGCCTTATATTTAAAACAGCATAATAAAAAAATAAATAAAACATTTAAAAAAAGCATTACAATCCTCACAGTACTGTGAGATTAATGTTATTACATTTGTCAGCAAATACTGCAATTTCAATTCTGTTTCTACTTTTTTTGTTCCTAAAATGTTCCCACCTTATTGAAGTGGAACAGCGCTGCGGTGCAGTGTGTGTCATAATGAAAGATGGGGAACAGGTCAGTGTCTGGTGAGAGGCGAGCCTTGCACATCTTACATAATAGTGCTCTGGTCTCCCCTGCAGACTGCACAGCAGACCTGCAGAGGAAATTAATATTTTAATCTCTCAGCCAGATTCAAAGAACAGTCCCTGCTCTCACAGGGCAGAGGATAAATAAGTCATGAGCTGGAGGTTTGTGTGACAACAGGGCCGCACAGACAGACACAACAACACACGCTGGGAGGAAGTACACAGCTCGGGGGTTTGGCAGACACTTTTAAATGACTGATGGGCTGTGAAGTTTTGGTGTAAAAATCCCAAAGCTGCAGATTTAGACGCTAGACAACCAGCTCTGTTCAGATGCGTGAGCTCTGTAGACTTGAAATACTTGCACCCTGCAGTAATTCACTGACAATGTAAAAGCATGGCAAGATTGCTGCTCTGCAAGACATAAAATTAGGTCACTCCCACTACATTAGTGAGAGCATGATGCAGACAGCTCCATGGATGGTTTCAGGCGCCACACAGTGGTCAGTCTGACTATTTCAACTATGCTACACAAGCTTCTGCTGCAGTTAGATCAACCTTAAAACAACAAAAAAATACTGATTTTGTTCCAAGAAGTCTTCTCCAGACAGGAGCTGAAATCTGACTGAAGAGGAACGTTTGTAGTGGCTTTTTACAGGGTTCCAAATAGCTTCCAAATAGAGTACAAATTGCTATGTTTATTATCTGGGCCCGTTCTCTCATGGTACGTGTCAGCAGGGGCGTTTTTAGACGTGAGGGGACACTTGATGGGCATGTCTGTATCCTGACACATGAGTTGTTGATTTTTCTTCCATGTCTTATGACTACAAAGTAAACTTTCAGGCTACACCCTCACAAACACTTTGCTGCACCTGACTGAACACTTTCACTCGTGGTCTGTCTGCTTCCGGATTTCAAACGAGCACAGACCAACACAGCAGCTCGTTTGGAAACTTTCTCTTGTATTACGGAAATAGTTCACTGAAAAATGTGTTTCTGGAAACATTTGAGGCGACAAAATAAGCCATGCAGTTGCTGAATCTGTCTTCATTTTAGATCGACAAGTTAGTTTAAAAGATTTCTGTGAGTTTCCAGTGGTGGCGAGTGGCGCTGGACGCCCCCGATTTGCATAACGTAGTCTGGACTTCAACTTTTATGCAAATGAGGAGCCAGAAATGCGACACCCCAGCGCTCGAAACATGCTGCGGCGCTACCAGAATGCATTACAGGGCTGCTTACATAGACAATGAATGGGAAGCGTGGAAATGACGGTCCCTGTGGACACGTACCGTCACACAACAGAAAAACACCATGAAAAACACTCTGCTTGTATTTAATTTATTTTTAGAAATTCTGAATTTTAATAGTCTGGAAACATGTTTCCATACTCTTTCCTTTTGTCCATACTTTTCCATACGGTGTAGGAACCCTGTTTTTATGTTTCACTGGTGCCTCATTCTAAGGTATTGCATCATATTAAATGTACATCCATAAAAACAAAACAATCCTTTGGGAAATAAGGAAAAGCAGGCTCCGCCACATACTTTACTGAGAACTATTTAATATGTGTTAAAATTGTTAAAAACTAAATTATTCCAATGCTTGGTTAAGTCTCTTTTTTACACAATCATATTCTTCAATGTCAGATGATTTGTCCATGTCAATGCACAGCACTGTTAACAAGCACAATTCTTCGTTACTCATGCTGCAAACTTTTCAGTCGGTTGCTCATAAACGTTTTTTCACATCCAGGTTCAAACTGTTCGTCGACACAACACAAAAAAAAACAAACAACGGCAGAAAAGTAAAAACAATGAATGGTACTGTTCCTTTAAGATCCCGGCAGATTATACACCATGGGTAAAATGTTCAATGATGTCGCAGCCCTGTTTAAATTAAACTAGATGGAGCACACCACATATGCATGGTAACAAAATGTTAATAGTTAACAAAATTTAAAAAATAATAACTTAAATGTGTTGGAATGGAAAACTCAGGACTATACCATTATCTGGTCATTCTACAGTATTCTGTATCATCACAAAGGAATACACCTAAATTAGTCCTGTTGTAAGCTATTTACAGTTAAATGTAAAGCTTTGTCTCTTAATGCAACAATGTTCTGTTCAGTAACTGCAAAATGTCTCATGTAAAACCATTATTCACCTGACAGCACCCGTGTTTCACCTGGCAGCAACATGGATCACGACTTTGTTTTGTAAAAGCATGCAAAGAATTCAAAAGGACACTTAAGATACATTAACTAGCTCTAAAATGAAATGTTGCACCGGATCATGTAAATCGCTTCCAATGTGGAAATCAAAGACGAGGCAGGATGCAGTTTGGACATGTGACACCTAAGGGTGCAGTGCACACAAGTACTTGGACTGTTTTGTTTTGGCTCTATATTCCACTTCTGATTTTTAAGTGAAACAATGACTGAGGGTGTTTACATCCATATCCATGTTGAAATTGTAGCTGTTTGTTGTGTGTTAACCAGGAGTTAAAGTGGGATTTGGCAGGTGGGAGAACTCTACATACTTTATACTCGATTACACCACATGATTGAGTTTTAGCATTCTAGGTTTTGGATTTGGGAGAGTCTTAAATCATAGGAATAACATGTATGACTTTTGAAAATATGTGTAGTTCCCTTTTAAACACTCATTCTACCACCACACCAAAGTATGTGCTTAAATTTAACACTTTAAAGTTTCTTATTTTCACTTACTTTAGGAAATCCACATGAACCACATCAGCATAAATTAAATCCACCTTATTTAAAATGAAAATCTGTCACTTTTGAAGCTGGTTTACCCGTTATTTCCTTCTTCAAGGGAAGAACACCAGGAGCAACTGGAGTTTGCATTCAATTAAAATTACGACTGGTGTGTTAACTGCATGCCCAATTAATCAGGGTAGTCTACACTACAGTTACCATATGACCGGTTGTTGACAAGCAATGTAGCATTTAAAATGTCCGAGTCCGAGCGCAAAACTGCATCAGCGATCTGTTTTAACTGATTATTCTCCGGTCAAGCTCGATTAAAATCACAAACACAGAATCCGTCAGCACGTCAGCGTGTCATTCACTGCAGAGCGGCGAGCCTGTTAACCGCTACTGACACTGAGTACGTTTACATGCACACTAATATTCCACTATTATTCAGAATATGACAAAATTCTGAATTTGATACAGGTCATGTAAACAGAATATTCAGTTTGGATATTCTGAAAAAGGCCTTTTTTCCGAATATAGCATTTTCAGATTAAGACCTGTGGGATATTCTGTATTATTGAGGTTTTTGAAGGTTTTTCTTTGGACATGTATACAGCACATTCAGAATATGCATCTCAGTTGGGCTTTTTAGCGCACTGAGGACGGTCTGCTGCGGTCTGCAGCAGGGTGCACGGCCCCCGGGGAGCGGCGAGGTCCGGGCGAGGGTGCTGTCACCTTTACATTAACTATTATGAAAAGTAAAAAGTATGTAAAAGGTTTTTGGATATGCCAAACATCACAACACCGACCTTTTCAAGAAGGTGGTCGAAGGAATGAAAGAGGGAGGCTGTCCGACACTGGTGGAAAACTTGGGAAAAAAATCCTATTTTGATGGCTGCATGTAAACGGGAATATTAGTGGAATATATTAATATTAATTTAGCCTTGTAAACAGCTTAGTAGGAATATTGTCTTTCGGAATAAGGGCAAAAACCTGAATACTGTGTGCATGTAAACAGTCACTGCCATCGTCTCCTCCTGTACCGACTTTAGCCGTTTAGATAACAGACACTCGACTGTCCCGACTGTTTTTACAGACATGTGAACTCACCACAGACGCTCGCTCGAGGTGCTCTGCTGCAGACTCTGCAGAATGGGGAAACAACGAACAGGAAACATGAAATAGATTAATTTACTTAATCGAAGGTGCCGGAATGCTGAAACTTTAACCGCTGTATACTTCCGAAGGTAAAAGTGGCTACAATTCCTACACTGCTCTCCCAACACGGACGTGAGCGCGCAACAAAACACTTTCAATTGAAAAGTCAAACTTCATTTCAAATCCAGTGTGCTGCTGGAGTCAAAGCATTACCATCCAGATCCGTACACGCTGCACAGGCAACATTATTGCTCGGTGAAAATGCTACAACTAGCCGGCCTGCTTTATAATACAGTATGTAGACACATGATGCATGTTAGTGCCAGGTATTATAGGGGCCTATGATATCATTGTTGTTTACCTGTTAGCTCCACTGTGTGCTGTGTTCCAAACGATTCATAATATCAAATAGTTCTACAAAAGTCCCATGTAACTTTCAAAATAATTTCCTTTTTCCGCATTTTTCTCTGGTATATATTTTTTTAAAAACATGAAAAAACTGACCAGTTTTACCCTTTTGAGTTTTCCCAAATCAAAATAGCTCATAGCATATGGAACTGGCTGAGAGTTTGTCTGTAAACTGATGTCGGGGGTGTCGTCTCTCCTACTTCCACACTGTCAAAGTGGCGTTTTTGTTTTTTTTTTGTTCAGTGGTTTGAGCTGACGTCAGGTTTGTCCTGTAGTGTGAGGAGGAGGAATGGTTGGGGTCCAAAGTCTTCTGAGGAAAATCAATAAGTTTGCAGTTAGACCTCTGGCACTCCTCTTCCCAAGTATATTCCTGAGTTAAATCCGTGCATAGTAGTGGCAACGACGACGACGAGTGTGTCAGTGATCACAGAAACGGCTTGCGCTCACACACCCACACAGCCCCTTTCAGACAAATAGTTCATTGTTCATTGTCCCGAACAGCCTGCTAGTAGTTGAGGAGGCGCTCCCGTTCTGTTCCAGCACAGCGCCGGTTAGAAGCAAACACCTTTGCTTTGTTCACTGAAGGACCTGTGGAAAAAAAAAAGAAATGAACATATTATATTTAATTTGAAAATCTGTGCTTAAAACAGGGTTATTATAGTAAACTAAAACTGAACCTACAATGAAAATAAGCAGTGAAAAATATTGTTAATAAACTGATACTAAAAAACTATATCCTTTAAGATAAACTAAACTGAAACAATATTGCCTGGTTAAGAAACTAATACAAAATCAAATAAAATTAATGTAAATTCATTTTGTTTTTTTAGCTGTAATACATCACTACTGAAAAAAAGGAGACAGCATGAAGTCAACTCTCGTGACACAGAAACTGAACAGACAGTAGACGGTGAAATGCTAAAATTGCTTCAAGATTAAACATGAAACATTATGACCATTCATATACAGTTCTGCAAACATGGATTTTGCATGTATATGTAGCTATGTCCTTCTGAGACATTATACCTAACTAAATATATAACAAATAAAATAAAAATAGCAAACACACTAACTGACATTCTCATACTGATATTCTATTTCTGCAAATAGATACTCCTAAATCCTACACACTGCTCCTTTAAATCTTGCACGCTTCATATCTCGTCCTTTACACATGTGACATTACTGACCGATATAACTGAGCAGCACAGGGAGGAAGATGAGGCCGTGCGTTGCCCCCAGCAACACGATGGCCAAGTACATCCGAAAGTAGAAGACCTGGAAGATCTGCGACTTGGAAAGCGCCAGGATTATGATTCCTCCAAACTTTGTTAATGTGATGCCACTGAATACCTGCGGAAAGGAAACAGTGTCACTCATGATGACCAAAATTATTATAATGTATAGAGAACCAACATTTTACAACTGATATGTAAAAAAATATACTAAAAAAATGCCCATTTTCAGCTACAGCAGGTACTGTATGTAAATGAGGTTTTCCTCAGAAAGCACTGCTTTATCCTACAAGCTTGTTCACACTGATATCCATACCCACATGCAAAAATCATTTTTCAACCCAAAACACTTTTTCCATTTCATAATTCCAGACTTTACCAGACTCACATTTCCAGACTTCTCTGTAGATTACGTAAAAGACGACTGTGCTTTTGTCCTTGGATTATAATTCCCCCTCCTCCATGTTGGAGATGTAGAACGATTTCACACAAAGTTTTATCTCGTTTTCTTTTCTCATTTGGAATCCTTCGCCAACCAGACTTTATATTTGGGATTTGTAAATTGCATGTACCCATCGTGTCCATTGGACGACGTTCACTGTCAAACATTTCTGCTCAAAGAGGAAGTTAACCAACTGCTGCTACCTATTCTATATTATTTTTCCCTTAACATATTGAATAAATAATATTACTGTTTCCCCCATATTTTTTAGTCTTTTATAAATAAGAGCTGATAATGGGTTGAAAAAAGTTAAAAAAATTAACTTTTCTCAGCGTCTGTTTATTCACGGTGTCCATGGAAACAATGAACGCAGACAAAGATTTGGTTTTCTTACACAGAAAAAATAATCTGTTCACTTTTCTGATAATCATTTCTGATGACAAGACTGCATAACTCAATATTTGTGTTGCTATTGTATATAAGCAATTCAAAGATATTGCCGCATTTTCTTTTAAACTAATTTGGTCACGGATGTTTCTATTTGATACTGAATTATATATTTTAGAAAAAATATATAGTCAAATATTTTTCCATACTTTCTTTTTTCCATTCTTATCCAGACCTAGAAATGACTAAAATCATTGCGTAGGAACCCTGCTCTTTATTTACTCAGATTGAAAAAGTTTCCTGTTGTGAATTTAAGAGGTAAAGTGAGACTTACAGAGCTGCCCATGTGAGCCAGGGCCTCCTCCGCCCGCTCCACTCTGTTGTTCTTCACGCTGATGGAAAACGCTCGCACAATATGACTGCAGAACTCCACCGAGATACCGCAGCACTGCAACACAGGGAGGAAAACCAAAACACGGAAATGTTAGAGGCTTTTTGCTGCCTTGGAATTAATATTCTGCAGGTGAGGCCACGTTGTTAACAGAGGAAGAAAGTCTCCTGATGGTTACGACAACATTTTGTTGACCAACGTACGTGGTGATATCTGGGGACACGGTGACATCACCAGAACAAAGTCTCTTAGCAACACGAGGGCTCAGACGACCAGACACAATGTAAACAAGACATGGGACGATGTTGTCATGATTATGTTGGCCAAAATAACTGTGATTCACGATATTATCCCGATAATCATCTAAATATGTTTAAAACAGCACTAAAACACACTGGAATCACTTTACCTTCATTTTGCTTTATTGGGACTTTGTTTTCTCATTAAATATTGACTTTCTGTAAACAACTTTTTTCTCATAAAATTGTGAGTTTTCTCAAAACATTCCAACTTCTTTTCTTGAAACATTACAACTTAATTTAAGAAACATTACAACTTTTTTTAAGAAACAAATATTTTTATTGCATCACAGATAGGACACTGTAGTAAACTGATTCCTGATTATCCTGATAAAGGAAATTCATCACGAGTAACTTGTGAGTAACTTAGCCAGTGTTTTTATCACAATCCACGATAAAATCCATTATTGTCCGATCTCTGTTGTAAACAAGTCCCAAGTTTAAAAGGTACAATCTGTGAAACACCATCAATATTCAAAACACAGAAATGTATCAGCTTTTAAAATAAAGTCTTAAAAAATAGACATACTATGCAACAACTAAACAGTGATTGATATATATGATATAATAAATATTTATTTATTTTATGAACAAGCTTTTATCTTATGATTAGTTAAGAAAGCTACAACTCTTAATATATTTAATATACCTTTAAGTTATATGATCAAAATGGCAAATTCTGCCTTTATAGTTATAATTTGGAAGTGAAAAAAACCTGAAATTGAAATTGATTTATTAAAATCCATTGCACTGAACTGCATACACAAAGTATAATAAGTAAAGCAGGTCAAAGTTGGACAACAAAGTAGTAAAATCTAATGAATTATAATTACAACAGACAATATGGTCAATAATGGGAAGATTCACCTTTGTTTTCACTTTTGAATACTTGGTTTTGCTACAAGCTGAAATGTTTTATTGATGCTGCCACGTTCTGACTGAAGCAATTCAATTATCAAGTAAAATGTTTTCATACCGGATAGAAATAATGGCTAAAACTACAAAAAAATAATGCTGCAAAAAAAGCTTATATTGTCTATTTCAATTTAAAAGATGTTCTCTAAAGTAATTCTTGCTTTATTTAAGAGTATGTTATTGTGTTTGGGATGTTATTCCTCGGCTGTAAGTGGAAATGTGACGTGTGTTGCGTGTTCTCACCATGACCAGGTTCACGAGGGACACGGCGTTGAGGCTGATGTCCCACAGCCACATGACTCCGAACATGTTGACCAGGATCATGGCGATGGTGATGCTGACGATCACAGCGGACCACAGCTCGAAGCCCAGCAGCACCGCCGTCACAACAAATATGGATCCCAGCGACACGCTCAAGTTCAGAGCCGTGTCGTACGCAATGGTGAGGTACTGCTCGTAAAACACGTAGAAGATGCTGGAAAGCAGCAACATGGGTTTTAATAGTTTTTTTACACATGCAAACTAAAGACATTTATGCCTTTTTGCAAGTAGACAAAGTATTTTCTATTCTACATATATTAGTGAACATTGACAACAGGATGTGGCTCGTCAGTAATATGTAGCGTAATTAATTTCCAGTTTTATTAGATAGTCATAATCTTCCAATCTATTATCCTGTCATGCATTGCAATAGAGACTTATAATAACATTAAATGTTCCATCAGCCCGCTCCATTGAATGTTTTAAATCTGGGCTAAAAACCAACTTGTTTTCTTTGGCTTTTCATGTGTTTTAATGCGTTTCTGTCATTTGTCAATTTCGGTACTTTTTCTCCTGTAATGTGTAAAGCACTTTGGTCAAACGTGGGTTGTTTTAACCTGTACTACATAAATAAACGGACTTGACTTAAACATACAATATGTAATATTCTGCCGCTAGCGGTCTCACAATCAAAATAACAAAAGGTCAGTTTCTCCCGGTTTGGATTACTTCAGTGTTCATCGATCAGGAGGTTTTCACCGTTAGAGTTATTCAGGTCTCCTCCTAAAACCACCAAGATCTAAAAAGTGTATCGTAAAAATGTGGCTTGAAACCAGATAAAATGTTAATCTATGAGTCATTTTCATGACTCCTTTGCAGACCCTGATGTATGCACAGAGGGGATGTGATGACGCAAGTACACAACTCGACAAAATATAGAACATAGCTCTAGTCATTTTTAGACATTTTAATGCGGAAATCTTACATATTGTATGTTTAAATAGACACAGCAGTTCTAACTGTATCTGTAAAACACTTTTTCTTGGAATTTGTGCAAACAGCATCTGAAGCTGTGATAAATTCAGGACTCAAGGTCAAAAATAAGCTATATTGCCATTTATAACATTTTCTTTGCTGTGTGCTTATCTATGACCTACTTAACAACCCCCCCCTCTACAATACCCTTGAACCTTAAGTTCAAAACAAGCAAAACTTCAGTTTCCAGTATTACAACATAGAAGACAAACAGAAAATCCTAAAAGCAGTGAGTGAAACTGAAAACAACGATTCTGATATACTTTTATACACTGAGAAAAGGTGAGAGCACTACATGCAGTACAACATGACTTACCTGTAGGCAAAAACTTTGTGGTCCATGGACTGACTGATATTGGCGGCCAGGATTCGGGCCATTTTTAATGCGTCTATGAAGTCTGGGGATTCTTTCAGGATGGTGTGGTAGGTCATGAAGTACGTGGCTCCGACCCCCGTGTTGTTGGGATACAGGTCCACTGCTGTGCCGTAGGCTGCGTGGCCGCTGGAGGAGCATAAACATATTGTAGATAAAAGAAGGGAAAAATACCAACCGCAACAAAACAGGTATACTGTGATGAGACAGAATCATATGAAACAGAAGTGAAAGTATTCAATGACATGTCATGTGTTTTCAATAAAAATAGCCAGAAGTATAAAATTACCCTTTTCCACACTTGATGTTTGGATTGTCTGACAGAAACATGGGCAGAAACTGCATGAAGTCCTCTCCTTCTGGCCTCAGCTTTCCACTGGGAGTCATGGGCCGACAGTGGACACAGGAGGAGTTCACCACTGGAAAACATGATCAGGGATTTATTCATCCAAATAACCAACAGGACGGGAGAAATATACAAATCAGAGAGAGACAACAAATGACCTCAAAGTTGCACAATAAGGTTTTGTCACAAAACAATTTAAAATAGTAGAATAAAGAATAACCACCATGAGCACTGTGAGCCTAAAAATCAACACTACATGTGTACAACAATGCTTGTTTTTATTATATACCTCTTTATTAATTTCTATAGCAACATGGCTGTATTAACATTTTGGTGATATCGTTCCTGAAACTATATTTAGCAAATTGGGCAATTTACCATGCGGGCAAGGAATTTTACACTTTGATCGTTTCCTCGTTTCTCTTTTATTTGCTTCCCACTTCCTAAAATAAACGGGCTCTTCTTGACACTCAGGTAACGTTTAACTGACCACGGATCTATTAATAACAGAATATTAATATAACTTTGCTGCATTAATAATTATACCAGCATTTTGCTTTTTGAAAACTTGAATTAGTTTGCGTAAATCATTCATAAAGTTTTAATATTACAATACCTGAGTTTTAGTTCTGCAAAATGCAATGATTATTACTTTTAACAACTAGAATGGCACTCGAAGAGCTTAGCCAAGGCCAATGGTGCATTCACGTGCTCCTCGGATGTCCCATTTCCCGAGTTTGGAAGACGTTCTTCCGAAGTCGGTGCGTTCATGAGCTTTCAGTCGAAATGTGGAAACAACACGGACGCTACAAAAGGAGACGTGTTGTATTTTCAGAGCGTTTAAACAACACGTTGATAGCTGTTTCCAGTATTTACGAAGAGCAAAGGAAACGGATCAGGTGAGCCATAAAATATGATCGGGAAGTCGGTTTTCCAATTATTCCGACAACTTGAATGCAGCACAAAGGCCCGATCTCGCAATGTTAACAAACATGAAAAATAATCTGTGTGTCTGCCCGATTTGGATCCCCTCCAAAACTTAATGGATTATTTCTTGGCCCGTGCTACACCCTTCCACCAAGTTTCATGAAATTCGGGCCAGCAGTGTTTTTCTGTAATCCTGCTGACGAAAAGACAAACCACACTGAAGACATGGCCTTCTTGGCAGAGGGAATAATTACATTGTTTTGTAATGCCATGGATTATGCCCTTAAACAATATTTGTTTCACTGACAGAAATATTGAACTTGTGCCAAACAGCAGCTTGTGACACCAGGATCACAAGACAAGGATGTTGACATGAGATTAAAATGTACCAGAGGCGTTGCAGAACGCTCCGCTGGTGTTGTAGTATCGACAGCAGGAGGACTGCGGCTTCACCCAGTCAAAGTAGTCATCGAGCCAAGAGGACGGAGTGAAGGCAATGGTTGTGCTAGGAGGAAAAGGAAAAGTGAAATTGAATAGATCTTATAACATAATATAATCATAGGTTCGATCAGAAAGACTTTAGTCCTTTTATGACTTTCGCCTAATCTGAACTCCCAAGTTCTCAAGTTGTGGTGCCTGACTGCCATGAACACTCTGAAACTGACAGGGGGGCGTGGCTTACATGATCTTGTTTAATTTGATCTAAAATAAGAACCATAATAGCGAGAGACTTCATTCTTCTTGCTGCAGAAAGCTAAAAGGCTTCTGTCTTTTGTACGCTGTTGATGACGTCATCACAATATGACATGCGGTCCAAAACCACTTGACAAACTTGCAAACGCCTCAGCACTCATAAAAATAAACATATCTCAAAAACACAAAAAAAGTAGGCTACCTAGTTCTATATTCAGAAATCTTTTGGATCAATATGTTTTGTGTGTTTATTTAGTCAAATTTGATTTAAAAAAACATGAAAAAAAACTGTTTTTAACCTCAATATCAATTGTGTCTTGTGCAATGAAACCATGTGTGGTGTAATTTGACTTACTAGTTGCTGATGAGCGAGGCGCTGTAGACCTGCTGGACCAGAGAGTTGTTGTAGCAGCCGACTCCTCCACACACAACATTCTGGCCGTCTGGGCTACTGTAGTTGAGACCGTCCTCGACCACAAAGTACACCGGAGGTCCAGTGTGGAGATACATGCTCAGGTTCTTAAAGTAGTCCAGCACGTACGAGTCCTAGATGGAGAGACGCACCGTTAGAAAAGACTTCCACAAACCAAGGCTATTATACATGTTGTATGGGGAAGACTTGTTACATGTTACAACAATGTTATCTTATGGAAATTTAAATAACTGATTTAGATTTGTGTTTGAATGACAGCAGTAAAACCTGCCTCAAAATAAACGACATCACTGATGAGCGTTAATATAAGTTAGGGATGTTAATGATTAATCACTAATTAATCACTAATCGCTGTTAATTTCTCAGATTAAAATGATATTAACCGATAATGCAGGAGATGAGGGACGTGTGGTGTAGATTTGCTGTAGTATGCGGTTGCACCACGAGGTGGATAATATAATAAAGTCATTATTTTGTTATTTTGTTTATAATTCAAGTAACTTGGTGTTTACTTGTTAGCCTCCTTGTGCTTTTAACCAGCACAGACTTTACCCCTCCGACCAGATAAGTGCCCTTTTTGAAAGACATTTTTTATTAATTTATTTTTCTAATTTTATATTTTATTTTTTTCTAATGTGGCCCATGGCATTAATTCTCAATTAAAAGTGTGTAATAATGCCCAAAAATTGCATTTCAGTTGTAATTCTGTGAGACCGCACCTCACGAGCGCTTACATTTTGCATTTTTATATTTTTATACTGAAACTTTTGTATTGCACTAATCCCTTTGCTGCTGTAACACTGGAAATTGCCCCGCTGTGCGACTAATAAAGGATTATCTTATCTTAATCGACTGTTAAGGCGGCCGACTATCGATTATAGAAATTGCTTAAAATTTGCATCCCTATTATGAATTGATATGGTGAATGTGTCAGCAAACAGTTTACACATCCAGCAGACACGGAGCAACTTTAGCATTCATTTGGATTCATGTCTCTGTTCACCTGATACATTTAAGTCCAATATTCAGTCTACTTGTAGCTCTGTTTTGGTCTCCACCGATCCTTGATGGATATATCTGGCTGTTTAGCTGCTAAATGCACCACTATGTTCACCAGCTATGTGTTAATAATGTGCTGTTTGGTGTCGGTGTTTATCAGAGCTTTATCTACATTTCCGTGAGTTTCGTTTAGGTTTAGGCACAGAAAGCACGTCGTTAGGTTTAAAAAAACCACATCATGGTTTGGATTAAATACCTTACGTAACTTACAGTACGTCTAGACGCTTACAGGATATGAAAATGACAGAAAATGTTGTTTCAACCGGGACCCGAACTCCGGTCTCCCACGTGACAGGACTGTGTGGACTCTCTTTATATGTCATCATCTCGGTGAACCTGGGAATTCATGTGGCATCACATAATTTTTAACACAATATGTGACACCACCATGTAATTATGTATTAAGAGGTCGTAGTCATTTCACGTATTTCTGTGAGATCACATCAATTAATGTTGATTAATGTTGCGAAACTGGACTAATTCGGTAGGTTTAGGGAACAAAACGACTTGGTATGGTTAGTAAAAAAAAAACACAGGGATTGCATTAAAATCCCTACATTTGTGTTCCGTTTT